>ABLG01000321.1:0-132715 GCA_000172435.1 Meloidogyne hapla | reverse complement strand
TTTTAATTCATTAATTTAATTAATTTAATTAAAATATTTTTGCTTTATTTTCTCTTTTATTTTTAACAAATTTCAACAATTAATATATAAGAGTTGTGGTCTAGCTGTTGTGTGTTTGTGTTCTCTCTCCAATTCCTCTAAAATATTGCCTGTGGCGCGCTTTCGCTTTAAACAAAAATCGGGAGAGGCAAGAGAAAATGTTGTCTGGTTAAGGAAAGAAATAGTTTTGAGGTTTGGCAATTTAAAAAATATTTTTTTTACGTTTCCGATAAATTTTTATCGATACTAGAATGTGTGAAAAATAATTAGAAAATTAAAAGAAATTTTTTCCAATTAATTAGGATAAGTTTAAAGAAGAGAGAGAATAATGTTCTAGGAAGACATAGGCTTAGTTTTTGATTTATAATTAATTAATAAATTATTTAATCCTATATGATCTTTGTATCATTCGATAGAGGAGAAAAAGGGCTACAAAATGATATAAAAATAAAAATTTTGATAAACCAAACAAAAAAAAGTTGTGAGCCAAAAACCTTCAAAAATCAGCATTTTTTATTAAAATTATTATTAATTAAAAGGCTATAATAATTTGTTTACTTTAATTAAATTATTTATTTATTTATTTTTAAATTCGTCTCGTGTTTATTTTAAATAAATAATTCTTTTTTTTCTGTTTTTTAAATAAAATATTTACAAATAATTTATTTTTATTTACAGATATTTATTAAAAATTAAAAATTGTTTATTAATTAAAATGTCTTCAATAAATATTTCCATCAAAGTTTAAAGATTAAAAAAGAGGAAGAAAGGTTAAAAAAAGTCCAGAAAAAATGTGAGAAAATTTATTTATTTTTTATAAATTAAAAAAAATTCTTTGAAAACCCATAGGGTAAGATAAAATAAAAATAAATCCACAACCCTATCAAAGTCTTACAAATTATTTTGCTTATCTAAATAAATGATTTTTAATTTTTTGTTGAACCTAAAGGGATTTTAATTAATTAATTTTAATTAATTGGGTATTTTTCTAATAGATTACCTCAGGCAATTTGTTTATTGAATGTCCTTCTATCGGAAGGGACATTCATTAAGGCATTGTTCAGTTGGAGAGAATACTGTAATCTAATTTTTAGACTAAACTTTAGACTTAATTAATTAGTTAATCTTATTTAAATCTTGGAGATTTTTGTAGTAAATTATTTTTTTTTATTTTAGCAAATCTTTCTCTCTCAACGGAACGCTTGTGAAAGTATTTTAACAACTTTTATTTTTTTTTCTATTTTTTTCAACATTCCCGAGACTACTAATATAAATAAATATATATTATTAACATCCCCTCTTTTATTCGGAGATCGCCAAAAGTGATAAAAAACGTTAAATATAAAAATTATTTTTCTACAAAAAAAAAGTAAAGGACATCAAACTTTGATTTAATACAACAACTAATTTTTCTCTATTTTTCTCTGATTAATTTTCTGTTTGACTTTAAACAAAGCTACTTTCAACAGAATAAAGCTTCAAACTCTCCGCCTTCTTTTTTTTTTAAAAATATTTTTAAAAATAAAAATATATATAAAATATCGGGATGAACAATCAAAATAATTTGTCTAATGAAAAGATTAAATTAAATGAAGAAGAAAAGCAGCGTTCTTCTTTTTCCTCTCTTTCCGCGCAACAACAACAAAAACATCATCAAAATTCTTCAACAATAGGAGTGGCCACTGTTGTTGGGGAAGAATTTAGTAGTGCTAGCGATAGTTGGGAACAAATGTCTTCTGTGGCATCTGGAGGAGTAAGATTTTTTTTAAATTTTATTTTGAAAAAAAAGAAAGGAAAAAATTAATTTTTTGAATATTAAAAATTTTTTTTAGATTTTTTGGAATATTTAGGAATAAAGAAAAAAATAAAAAAAATTTTCTTCCTTCTTTTTTTCACCCTAAATCACTCTCCCAATAATAATCGGTCATTCTTTTGCTAATATCGCGTTCCCGCGCATTCCTTTAAATAAAAATAAAATAATAAATTGTTTTGCCACATTCTTATAATAGAAAGAGATTTTTAGTCAAAATTTATAATATAATTTGACCTTGTATTTTTAGTCTTTTAATTCTGCAACATATATATTATTTATTATAGTTTAATATATTCTTTAGAAAATGATTGAATAGTTAAGTAAAATACATTTAATTATTTAAGAAAAATACAAAGATATAATTTAGTTATTGTAGTGCAAATACTTCTGATTTTCTGTGTTTCATGTATTTTTTTGTTATTTTGTATTTCTGATATTTATTGTACAGTCTTTTCTACAGTTTTATTTTTGTACGTGTTTTGAATTTCTGATTTTTGTACTTCTGATTTTTGTATTTTTAGATTTTTTTTGTATTTCTGCTTTCGTATTTCTGATTTTTCCTTTTGTATTTTTGATTGTATTTATATTTGTATTTTTTGTATTTTTAATTCCTTTGTATTTCTCTGATTTTTTATTCTGATTTTATTCTTTTAATTAATTTAATTTATTATTCAATTTCTTTCACATTTATTTTCTCCTTCCTACGTAATATAAGCTTTATAATGAAAAAGCAGCATAAAAAACAAAACTCGCGCAAATTAACTAACATTAATAAGCTTTTTTGTGTTCCTGACGCAACACAACATTTTTTTACTTTTTTTAAAAATAAAATTTATTAAAAATTCTTTGCAAAATTAATTTTAGAAAAATATTAATTTTTATTCAAATAATTAAAATTAATTAATTTTAATTTTGATAGTGATAGGTGAAAGTCTCGAGATGAGATTTTTCATTCTTGAATTTAATTTCAAAAAATTGTTGTTACCTAAAATAAACAACTTTTTTTTTCTTAAAATGTTACCAACTAACTGATCGTTTGTTTAGATAAAAATAGTAAAAATAAAAATAAATTTATTTTATTCTCTTGTAAAAAAATTTTACAAAAATTAACAAGGTGTGATGAAATCAAAGTTTTAATCTTTTTATTTCAAAAAAGAGAATTTATTTTCAAAAATTAAAAGAATTAATTATTTTTAATTTTTGTATAAATTAATTAATTATTGTATTTTATTAGTTACAGTCTATACAATAATTTAATTTTGTATTTACTTTTAAAATACACAAAATAACAAGTGTTTTATTCTTTTGTGTTTTAGATTTTTGTAATCCTGATTTTAAGTGTTTTTATTTTAATAATTCTATTTGCCTATTCTGTATTGTATTTCTGATTTTTGTATTTTTGAATTATTGTATTTTTAATTTTTGTATTTATGAGTGTGTTTTCGTTTATTTCTGATTTTTGTATTTGTTTTGTATTTCTTTTATTTTCTATTTTATTAATTGTATTTTTTGATAAAATATTTAAAGGACATTATTCCCCGCATTGTTTTAATTATTTAACTGTTTTGTTATTGTATTTTTTAATTATTTTCGCGCGTCAAAAATTGTCCAATTTGCGACAATTTTCTTTAAAAAAATTATTTAAAATATGTTAGGTAATTATACATCATTTTTCTAATTTTTATTTTAAATTTGACAAATTCTTGTGTCTTTTAATTTATTTTTAATTTATTTATATTTATTTAGTAAATTTGATATTTTTTTCAATCCTTTTTTTTTTAAAATAATTTTTAAAATTAATTTTAAAGACTTCCAACCAAAAATATTTATTTTTGATTTAATTTATTAATATTTTTCTACAAAAATACAGTCAAACGATTTAATTATGCCAAGTGGAACAGATGAAAGTGCAGGCCCAGCATCTGATACGGGCAATTCTCCACGTCCTTTTTGGCGTGATCAAGAAGAAATTGTTATTAGTGGTGTTAGTGGACGTTTCCCTCGAAGTGATGATATGGAGGTTATTAAAAAAATTTTTTAAGAATTTTAATAATTTTTTAAAGTAAAAGGAAAAATAATTTTTAATTTTTAAAGCAATTTGGCGATTTACTTTTGGCTGGCGAAGATTTGATAACAGAAGATGACCTTAGATGGCCACCAGGCAAATAAATAAAATTTTTAATAAATAAATTAAAATTTCCTTTAAATTTTTTAGGCCTTTACGGATTACCTAAACGACATGGAAAACTTAAAGAATTAAATAAATTTGATGCTCAGTTTTTTAGTGTGACACCAAAACAAGCAAATTATATGGACCCACAAGTGAGAATATTATTGGAAGTTGCTTTTGAAGCAATGCTTGATGCTGGTGAGAAAAATAAATTGTTAAAAATTGATAGAAAAATATTTAAAAAATTTCTAAAAATTCTAGAAATTTTTTAAAATTAAAAATTCGTCCCCCACAGGTGTAAACCCAGTAGAACTTCGTGGCTCCCGTACAGGAGTATTTGTTGGCTGTTCAGCCTCAGAAACTGGAGGTGCTTTAACACAAGATCCAGATATAGTAACAGGATATACTTTAACTGGATGTGTTCGTTCAATGTTTTCAAATCGTTTGTCCTTTGCTTTTGACCTTCGTGGACCTTCTTTTTCTGTTGATACTGCTTGTTCTTCCTCTCTTTTAGCTATGCAATTAGCTATTGATGCGATTAGACAAGAACAGTGTGATGCAGCTATTGTTGCTGGTTAGTTAAATTAAAGGGATTAATTGAGGGGTTATTTTAGTTAAATATAACTTCAAAATTAAATAAATTGCTATAATTTGGCATTAAAATTTTAATTTTTTGGCGTTATGTCTTTTTGTTAAATTTATTTTTCAATTCATTTATTTTCAAAGCTGGCTTCTTTTTCGACGTTTAGGGGACTTTTTCATAAATTTTCTCACTTTATTACATTACATATTTAATTTTTCTATTCTATAGGTGCTCATTTAACTTTAACACCTACAGCAGCATTACAATTCCTCAAATTGGGAATGTTAAGCCCAGCAGGTTCTTGCCGTTCTTTTGACCAATCTGGTGATGGTTATTGCCGAACAGAAGGAATTGCGGCTATTTTAATTCAACGCCGTTCTGTTGCAAAACGAATTTATGCTTCTGTTGTGCATTCAAAAAGCAATACTGATGGATATAAAGAACAAGGAATTACTTTCCCTGGAGGTGACAGACAAGCAGTTTTGTTGGAAGAAGTTTATCGTGAGGCTGAATTGGACCCTTCTACTGTTGCTTATGTTGAAACTCACGGAACAGGAACTAAAGTCGGAGATCCACAAGAAGCGTATGCCATTACACAAACATTTTGTCAGAACAGGTTGAACTTTGTAGATTTTTAGTGAAAACTTTTTTCTTTCCAGAAACTCTCCATTGTTAATAGGATCAGTAAAATCAAACATGGGCCATGCTGAACCTGCTTCAGGCCTTTGCTCTTTAGCCAAAGTATTTTTTACAATATTTTGCCTAATAAGTTTATTTTCGTTTTTCAGATAATACTAGCCATCCACAGAGGTGTTATTCCACCAAATTTGCATTTCAACGAGCCAAACGAATACATTGAGGGATTAAAAGATGGATCATTAAAAGTTGTAACAGAAAAAACAATTTTCCCTTCTGGCTCATTTATTGGAGTTAATTCTTTTGGTTTTGGTGGTTCAAACACTCATTTAATATTAAAAGCTCCACAACTTACAAAATGTGAAGAAACACCTGTTGAACGACCAACATTTACTAGAATATTGTTTTATGCTGCTAGAACAAAAGAAGCATTAGAAAATATTTTTGTACGAATAAAAGATGAACATGCTAAAAATAGCTTTCTTCATCAATTTATTGCTGCACAGGTTAGAATTTTTTTATTTAAAGAATCAAGAATAAACATTTAAAAAATTTAAAGGCTGATCTTCCATCAAAAGATGCACCATTTCGTGGTTGGATAATTCTTGATGACAAAAATGAAGAAAAGTTAAAAGAAGTAAAAGAACCGACAACAGAACCAGCAGCATGGCAACAAAGTCCATTTAGCGTCCAAAAAGTGGCAATAACAGAGCCTAGACCAATATGGTTTATTTATTCTGGAATGGGAAGTCAATGGCCTGGAATGGGAAAACAATTGATGCAAATACCATTATTTGATAATTCTTTGAAAGAATCTTCTGAAACATTGAAAGAGTTTGGATTGGATGTTTATGGAATGCTTAAAAATAGTGATCCTGAACAATACAAAAATACTTTGAATTGTATGCTTGCTATTACTTCAATACAGGTTAATCTTTTGTTTAAAGTATGGAAGAATTAATTGGTCACGAAGAACAAGAAATTTACTAAATTCTTGTTTAATCGACTAATTAAATCAATTTTAGATTGCTCTAACTGATTTACTCTTTGCAATTGACATTCAACCTGATGGCATTTTGGGCCATTCAACAGGAGAAATGGGTTGTGGTTATGCAGATGGAGCACTTACTAGAGCACAAACAATGCGTCTTGCTTACTATAGAGGAGCTACAATAATGGCAAAACGTGAAAAAATGCATGGAGCAATGGCAGCTGTTGGTTTGAGTTGGGAAGAGGCGCAGAAACGTTGCCCTGAAGGTGTTGTTCCTGCTTGCCATAATGGAGCTGATTCTGTTACAATTTCTGGAGATGCTGAAAAGGTTTTATTTTTAAATGTTTTTATTTGATAATCCTTGTGGGGATAACTTTAAGTTTCTTTATGGGGAATTTTAATTTAAAAAATTTATTTCCCATAAAGATTGCCGAATTTTGTGCTCAACTACAAAAAGAAGATATTTTCGCCAAACAAGTAGATTCATCAGGGATTCCTTTTCATTCACCAGTTATGCAATTAGTTCGTGAAGAGATGTTGACATCAATGCGTTCTGTTGTGCCTGAACCTAAACCTCGTTCATTAAAATGGATCAGTTCTTCAATTCCTGAAAGTCAATGGGATGAAGATTTAGCTCTTCATTGTTCCGCTGATTATCATGTTAACAACGCTTGTTCTCCAGTACTTTTTTATGAAGCCTTGCAAAAAATCCCAATAAATGCTATAACTATTGAAATTGCTCCACATGCATTAATGCAAGCTATTTTGCGTCGTTCACTACAAAAAACTTGTGTTAATATTGGATTAATGAACAGTAAAGCTGAGGAAGAATTACCTGCATTTCTTCAAAATTTGGGAAAAATTTATCAAGCTGGAGCATCTGTTCACGTTGAAAAACTTTATCCGCAAGTGCCAATGCCTGTGCCGTTGGATACTCCAATGATTAGTCCTTGGTGGAAATGGGACCACAGTCAAGTATGTTAAATAATAATTTTTTTAGTTTTTCTTTTCTAAATTAATTATTAGGACTGGCCTGTAATTGATGGCAGATTGGCAGGCAGTGGTGGAAGCGGTGCTGTACCAGCCAGCGCCTCATATACGATTGACCCATTCGCTGCTGACTCAAAAGAGACTTTCTTGCTTGGTTAGTTTATTTTAAATAAAAAAGTTTTTAATTTTTTCAGATCACGTTATTGATGGACGTGTTTTATATCCATTTACTGGTTATATGATATTGGCATGGAAAACATTGTGCAAACTGAAAGGCCTCGATCATCTAAAAACTGCAGTAATATTTGAGGATATTAATGTTTACAATGCAACAATATTATCAAAACCAATTCGTTTGGATGTTGTAATAAGCCCAGGACATGGCCAATTTGAAATACTCGAAGGAGATCAATTAGCTGCTAGCGGAAGGATTTATATTCCAGACGAGAAACAAGAATTTTACTACAAGGATTTACAAGCTATTAAAACTTCTGAAATTGCTGATAGAACAGAATTGGACACAGATGATGCTTACAAAGAATTTTTGCTTCGTGGTTATGAATATGGACAGGCTTTTAGAGGTTAATAGGAATAATTTTTAAAAAATCAGAATTATTTTCATTTAAGGCATCTACCGTGCTTGCAACAGCGGTGAACGAGGTACTCTTTATTGGACCGGAAATTGGGTAACATTTTTGGATTCATTGCTACAAACTGCTCTGCTTGCTGAACGAGCAGATACTTTAAGACTTCCTACACGTGTGAGATATCTTCGAATTGATCCTGTTCGGCATTTGGAATGTATTGAAGAGAAAGGTTTGATTTTAAATAAAACTAATTAACAATACATTTTTCTTTAAAATTAGATGGAATTCAAGTTGTTCAATTGCGAAATGATATTCCCACAAATGGCTGCATTGCTGGAGGTGTTGAATGTTGTGAATTAACTGCATATACTATACAACGAAGGCCACAACCATCTGGGCAGTTATTTTTGGAGAAACTTTATTTTGTTAAACATTTGGATGAAAAGTTTGTTTTTAAATATTTTTGTAAATAAAATTTAATATTTAGTGGATTGGATGATTTTCCAAAAGAAAAAGAAATTCTTTTTGAATACCGTCAATTACTTCACTCAATATTATTTAATGGTTTATGCAAATGGAGTGAATTTGGCTTATTTAATAAAATTACAAATGGTGAACAATTTGGTAGAGCATTGGAAATGCTTAAAAGGCGACTTCCTCCAATTATGGATGAAGAAAAACGAAACAAATTTATTGAAGATTCAAAGTATTTTTTTGAATTTTTTTTTTTAGAAAATTTATTTTTTAGATGTACTCTCATTAATGCACTTGATGAACTTTTTGCTACAGATTTGGATGAATTTGTAGATAATACTTTAGGATTTGAACAGAAAGCAGTCAATAAAATGACGAATATTTACAAAGCTTTGGACAATGATCGTTATTGGGCACAATGTTTATTAAATGATAGATTTACAAAATCTGCTCAAGTAATTTTTGATTCTTTAGACAATTATTTTTAATCCATGTCTGAATTAAACATCTCATTTTTAGGACGTTTGTTTTGAAAACACTGCTGGACATCGTAAAAGGACTTGTTTTGTTGAACTTACCTCTACTGATGTTCTCAAGCATTGGTATATTTTTTAATTAATTTTTAAAATACTTTTTTGATTATTTTTTAGCATAAATGCAAGTCTATCCCATCCATTGTTAGAAATTGAATGGACTTGTATTGGCCCAAATGTTGATAATTTAGACGAAACAACTTTACAACAATTAAATGCTTCTAAATTTGCAATTGATCTGGAGGTATTTTTTTAAATTCTTTAAATTAGTAATTTTTTTCTTAAGGCTGGCGAAGATGGAAAGGAATTAAAATTGCCTCAAGAATGTCGTCAATTTGATTTTCTCTTTCTCAACCGTGTACTTTGGCGAAAATCTCACCCCGTCCATTTCCTTCAACGTTGCTCCCAATTATTACGAGAGAATGGATTAATTATAATTAATGAACTTACAAAAGATTATGAAATTGGTTAGTAATTTTATTTTTGAGAATTTATAGAACAAAAATTTATTTCTTAGCTCTTCTCTGTGATGGTCTCCAAGGCGTCGATTTTGGTAAAGTTGAAGGAAATTCATATCAACGTATTTATGGTGTCTACTTTGCTCGCGACACGCTTGAAAAAGTTTTCAGCGAAGCTGGATTCCGTATTTGTGTTAGACAGGTTAATTTTGAATGTTTATTCTTTCTATTTATTATATTTGTAGACTGATCCAAATGTCCCAACAACAACTTATGTGCTTCGTAAAATACCACAACAACCGAGAGATCCTGTAATTGTTGATATAGATGACATTCAAGAATTTACATGGATTGAAAAACTCCAAAAAGTCATTGAAGAACGTTTAAATGAACCTGATTATAAAACTGTTTGGTATAATCTAAAATTTTCTTTTGGATGATTTAATAAAATATTTAAAGGATGACAAGTACAAGAGTTCGCAACAACGGCACTTTAGGCCTTTCTCTCTGTTTTGTAGAAGAAAATCTCAAATTCAATCGTTTCCGCAACCTAGTTGACATTAGCCTTCGTCCAGAAAATCGTAATGGACCTCCCTGTATTGATATGGAAAGTCAAGAAGTAAAAGATATTCTTGAAGCTGATTTGCATGCAAACAACTATAGAGATGGACATTGGGGCTCTATTAGACATATTGTTGTTAAAGAAGGTTTGGAAGCAATAAATTAATATTTTTATGTTAAACTTTTTTAATTATTAAATATTTTTCCAGAAGAGGCTCACAGCTACAAAGAAGTTGAGCATGCATTTATCAACACTCTAGTTCGCGCTGACGTTTCTAGTCTAACTTGGGTAGAAAGCAGTAATCAATATTTTGATGAAATGCAAACTTATTTGGGTGATCAAAAACAAAATCTTGTTCTTTGCTCTGTTTATTATGCTGCCTTGAATTTCCGAGACGTTATGTTGGCATATGGCCGTCTTCCACCAGATGCAATTCCTGGACAATTTGCTGACCGAGAATGCCTGCTTGGAATGGAATTTGCTGGTCGTCTACAAAATGGAAAAAGAGTTATGGGAATTTTACCAGCACAAGCTTTGGCTACTTCCGTTGCTTGTCACAATGATTTCTTTTGGGAAGTGCCGGAAGAATGGTCTCTTCAAGATGCTGCTACTGTACCTGTTGCTTATGCAACTGCTTATTATGCATTGATTATGCGTGGAAGAATCTGTAAAGGAGACAAGGTTATTTTTTGAGAAATATTTTTTGTACTGATTAATTTTAAAGGTGCTAATCCACAGCGGTACAGGAGGTGTTGGGCAAGCAGCAATTCGAATAGCATTAGAACATGGCTGTGAAGTATACACAACAGTTAGCACCAAAGATAAGCGTGAATTTCTTCAACAACGCTTTCCTCAATTAAAAGAGCATCATTTTGCCAATTCACGAACAACAGACTTTGAACAACACATTCGAAGACAAACATTTGGTAGAGGCGTTGATGTTGTTTTAAATTCTTTGGCACATGAAATGTTACAAGCATCACTTCGTTGTTTGGCACAACATGGACGTTTTCTCGAAATTGGAAAAGTTGATTTATCACAAAATTCTTCTTTGGGAATGTCTCTTTTCTTAAAAAATGTTACTTTGTATGTTCTTTATTTTAAAACTTTTTAAAAGAAAATTATTTTTAAAGTCATGGAATTCTTCTTGATGCAATAATGGATCAATCTGTTGGACGTAAACAAGAATGGATGGAATGTGCCCGTCTCTTTGAAGAAGGAATTCGTACAGGTGTTGTAAAACCAATTAGTTCTACTGTTTTTGCTTCTGATAAGTGTGAAGAGGCTTTCAGGTTTAATTTTAAAAATTATTTTCTTTTTTAAATAATTTTTTAGATATATGTCAGCAGGAAAACATAAAGGAAAAGTTTTAATTCAAATTCGTGATGAAGAAGAAAATCGTTTATCTTTGCCCTCAAAAATGTTTGTTCGTGCAGTTTGTCGAACATTATGTAATCCACAATATGTTTATTTAATTACTGGAGGACTTGGAGGTTTTGGTTTAGAATTAGCTCAATGGTTGATAAATAGAGGAGCTAGAAAATTAGTTTTAACATCAAGAAAAGGAATTAGAACTGGATATCAAGCACGTTGTGTTCATTTTTGGAGAAGAATGCATGTTCAAATTTTGGTTTCTACACAAGATATTGTTGCTATTGTAAGAAAATTTGAATTTTTTTTATTAATTTTTTTAAAATCAAAAGGATGATGCTCGCGAACTTATTCGAGAATGTGAAACTTTAGGACCAATAGGAGGAGTTTTTCATTTGGCAATGGTTCTACGTGACTGTCTTTTTGAAAACCAAAACGTTCAAAATTTCAAAGACGCTGCTCAAGCAAAATATTTTGGAACAATGAATTTAGATGAAGCAACAAGAAAATGTCAAAAATTGCGTTGGTTTGTAGTTTTTTCAAGTATAACATCTGGAAGAGGAAATGCTGGACAAACAAATTATGGATGGTCAAATTCAACGATGGAAAGAATTATTGAACAAAGACGTTTTGATGGTTTTCCAGGGATTGCAATACAGTGGGGAGCTATTGGAGATGTTGGAGTAATTCTTGAACATATGGGAGATAATAATACTGTTGTTGGTGGAACACTGCCTCAACGAATTCCAAGTTGTCTGTCTGCTTTGGATCTCTTTTTAGCTTGGGATCATCCTATTGTTTCGAGGTTCTGCTTCATATTATCTTTAATTAAATTTTTATTTTCCTTTTATTTATAGCTACATTAAAGCAGACACTAGCGGCAAAAAGCATCAATCCGGCGGCAATTTACTACAAACAATTTCTCACATTCTTGGAGTTAACGATATTTCTCAATTAAATCCAGATGCAAATCTTGGTGATCTCGGTTTAGATTCTTTGATGGGCGTTGAGATTAAACAAGCATTAGAAAGAGATTATGACATTACTTTGTCAATGAAAGAAATCCGTACTTTAACACTTAATAAATTAATGAAAATGGCTGAAGGAGGAGGAAGTGGTGCTGCTGGAAGTGCTTCTTTACAAGGAGATGGAGAATTACAATTTAGACGTGATGGTGAACAATTGGCTTTGGAAAATTCTGTTAAAGTGTTGGAAGAACAATTGGGTGCATTATTTAAATTGAGGGTAGATGTTAATGATTTGGACCCAGTGGATATTGTTGTTCGATGCAATAATGTTGAAGAAGGACCGATTACGTTCTTTGTGAGTGAAATTTTTTAAAATAATTTTTTTTTAATTTCCTAAAGATGCATCCAATCGAGGGAATCGCTTCTCCATTATCACGTGTCGCGTCCAAGTGCAACTTCCCAGCTTATTGTCTCCAATTTACTCGAAATGTTCCTAATGACAGCATTGAAACAGTAGCAGGAATTTACATAAAAGAAATGAGAAGAATACAACCAGTTGGTCCTTATAGAATTATTGGATATTCATATGGAGCTTGTATTGGTTTTGAAATTGCAACACAACTTCAAAAAAGTGATGGAATTGATAGTGTTGAAAAATTGATTTTGTTGGATGGTTCTCATCTTTATATGCAGACTTATAGAAATGTAAGGGTTTTTTGAAAATATTTTTAAAAAATTAAAAAAAAATTTCAGGTTTACCGCCGTGCTTTTAATGTTACTGGTGACACTCTTGTAAACAATCCACTCTTTGAATCAGAAATTATGTGCGCAATGACTTTACGTTTTGCCAATGTTGACTACAAAAAATTCCGTGTTGAATTGATTCAATTGAGCACATTTAGAGAACGCCTTCAAAAAGTTGTTGATACTGTGATGAATACTGGATTATTCCAAATGCCTGATACAGTTGCTTTTGCCTGTGAAGCTATGCGATTTAAATTCCTGATGGCTGATAAGTAAAAAATTTTTAAGTTTTATTTATTTTATGATAATTTAGGTACAAACCAACCGAAAAGTTCAAAGGCCATATAACTCTAATCAGAGCAGAACAGGGTGCAGCACGCGAAGAAGATGTGGGCAAAGATTATGGAATTAGCCAGGTTTTTTTATTATTTTAAAAAAATTTTCTAATTTTCTTTAATTAAAGGTTTCTGAGTCTTCAAACGTTTATTTGGTTAGTGGAGATCACGATTCCATCGTGCAAGGCAGAAAACATGTTGACACTGCTGCCATCATAAACGCTATAATTCTTGATCAACCAATCCCTGATCCACTTCCATCAGTTTCTTCAAAAGAGCAAAGAGGAACAAGAAAATCTGCTGCTAATAAATGAAGGTTAATTTAAAGAAAGTAAGAAATTTGCGCAACGAAAAAAATTAATTAAAAGTCAAAATTTTTAAAGATGCCATTTTAGAATTAATCCTTCCATTCAATTTTCCCTTCTAAAATTTTTGCCAAATCCATTTCCTATTTTTCTAATATTTTATTTTTTAAAAGCACAATTTTGAGCATTTCTGCCAAGATTCGTGTTGCTTTACCACTTTTCTCCCCTACCTACTTAATTTTAATAATTTAATCAAAAAACATTCTTATTAAATTCTGTCCATCCATAATAATTCTATATATTTTTTTTAATCTTTTACCCAGTATTTGCCACAAACATTCTTTTTCTAATATATTTTGTAAAACCGCCTTATTTCCTTGTTGCCTTTATTTTTTAAGATAGAGCCTTGAAAGAGAAATTTATTTTCTAAAAAATGAGAAAAAAAAATTAGAAGATGCAAAAAATTTATTAATAAATGAGGTTTTTTAGGTTTCAAACCAAGGCTCTATCCCATAAAATGCATTTAATCATATATATTTGTGAAAATAATTTGCTCCATAATTTTTTTTTCCAATTTTCTATATAGTAATAGATTTTATTATTTTATTTTACCACAGAAATTGTTAAATGTGCATTCACACATTCATATAAACCGGCCGCAAAATTTCTATATGTTGAGAAATTCACTTATCTATTATATAATTTTTTATAAAATTTGAAAGTTTCTACTAGAAATGTATTTTTTTATTAATAAAATTTGAACTTTTTAAAAATTTTTTTTGGTATTACAATTGATTTTTAAAAAATCAATCAATTTCTAGCAAATTAAATATGTACGTTCATAAAAGAAAAAATTAGTACTCAAGTGGCCTTTTTTAGCATTCCTACTTTTACCATTTCAACAGTAGCCATTTCGACTCTTTAAGTTTCGCGGAATTATTTCATTCATTTTTATTTGGCTTCTGTTTTGTTTATTTTTCTTGTCTCGTTTAATTTTGCAACATCAACCATTATTTTTTCTTTCATTATTTTAAATATTTTTATAAAATTTCCTAGAATGAATGATAAAATTTTACTTAAACGTTCTCCTTCTTGCCTTCAAAATTGTTTGCGGATGAAAGCAACTGATGATAATTTGATAAATAAATCGACAGATAAACAAAGTAATTATTTAAATATGTTTGAATTTATTAAAGTATTTAGTTCTAGTTGATGCAATTAATTTTGTAGCGAACATCAAAATATCTCAACTAAATGAACTGATCAAAAATGAAGGACATTTTATACCAAGTTTGGATGAAATTCAGGAGGATATTAGAAGAAATTTGGCAGAACTGAAGTTGCGGATTACAACAAGTGATTTTCAAATTCCTGAATTGATCTCAAATAAACCAGTCAAAAAAGAAGTTAAACAAGGTTTAAAAGTTTTAATATATTTTCAGTTTCTAAAAATTTGTGTTCTAGGTCTGTGTATACAAGAAAAACCAATTTACATCGCAGAAAGAAAGCACAGCGATCCAATCAGAAAGACTGATCTTCCTAAAAGTTTGTTTTTCTATTAATTTTTACTAAAAATTGTTTTAAGGGATTCGTGGTTCTTTCTGCTACATTTGTGGTATCAAAAGCCCTGGGATGTTAAAATGTGCTTCTCCTTGTTGCTTCACTCATTTTCACTATGAATGTGCAAAAAGTACAAATATTGGTGGTTATACTTTTGAATTGATGAGAAGAAATGGTAAATTATATTGTTCACTACATCATTGCACAGCTTGTTTTGCTGATCATAATAGAACTAGATGTTTTAATGGTAATGATATTTTTTGAATTTTTGGGCTTACTTTGATTATAAGGTAAATTATTTGCTTGTGATCAATGCGAACTTGCCTGGCATAAGGATTGTATACCAGGTATGTTTCTGACAATGAAATTCACTAAAATCTTTATTTTTAGGAGGATGTGAAATTAATGAGAAGAACACAATCACATGTCCTCGTCATGTAATTTTTAATGATGCAACAAACCTCCATCTGCTACACTGCGCTGATTGTCAACAGGGACCTAGCCAGGGAGGTTAGTGAATTGAAAATGGAGTTTTGTGAATATTTTGGGGTTTCCAGACTCGAAACCCTCTTCAACATCATTTTCAGAAAAACTCGTAAAATGCACGAAGTGTTTCCGTTCAATGCACTTCAAATGCTTTAGCAAGCCTAAAAGAAATTATGTTATTGATTCAATTGAAGAAAGGGAAAAAGCAACATGTCATTGGTGTGATATGTTTGATTTTGTTCGTTACAATGAATATGCTATGGCTCGATTTTCTAGACAGTTAAAACGATTTAAGATTGATTTTAAATTATTTTTATTTTTAGAAAATGGTATCCATGTCAGGTTGTAAAAAATGATGAATTTCCAATAAAAAGTCCTCAACTCGGTGCTGTTGGCTATCTTTGTGTTAAATGGTATTTTTTGACTTGGAATTATCAGAAATTATTTTTAAAAATATATTAGGCTTCCTTACAAAGGCAAAATCTACTATAATATAGTTTCGCATAATCGAGTGATCGCGATGACTCACAGCGATTATTTTTACATTACTGAAGCGAAAAAATCGGATATTTTTGCAGGTTTTTTAAAATGTTTTTTTTATTTTTCTTTAAATTTTAGAATGGACAGCGGCACAAGAATTTATGTTTAAGAATAGCTTGGCTCGTCGACCATTAAAATTGGACCAAATTCCAGATAAATTGTTTAGCAATGGAGAGAAAATTATTAAGCAATTGAATGTAAGGATTTTTGTTTATTTTAATTTTCTAAATTTTCTAGCAAAATAAATACTCAAAGCCCGAGTTAAAAATGCCGCGAGAACGTTTATTTGGAAGGGATAATTGCAAATGCCCAATTGATGCAACCGACAGATGTGGGCCTTCTTCAAAATGTATAAATCGAGCATTGTGCATGGAATGTCCAAAAGTGAGTTTTTAATTAAGATTTAGAGTATTGTGAAATTCAAAATATTTTAGGATTGTAATGAGCTGCCTAACAAACCTTGCAACAATAGATGTATTAGTGAAGGAAAAAATTGCATTCAAGTGAAAATTGAATATTTTCATGGAAAAGGATATGGAGCAATTTCGATGGAGGATGTACCAGCGGTATGAGAATTTTTAAAGGATTTTAAATAAAAAATATTTAGGGAGGATTTGTGGGTGAATATACTGGCGAGGTAATTGATGAAGAAGAGAAACGTCGCCGAATAGCCAGAATTGCTGCTTTACAATCAAATGAAGCTCAATATTATATTATGGAATTAGACGATAGACGTTCTATTGATGCTCAATATTATGGAAATGATATGCGGTTAGTTTTTTATAATTTAATTTATATTTTTAATTTTGTTAGATATGTAAATCACTCATGCAATCCTAATTGTGTTATACAACAATTTCAAAGTGATTTTGATCTTCATTTGGTTTTAATTGCAAAAAGAAATATATCTAAAGGTTTATTTTAAAATTTAATGCAAAATTGGAATAAATATCTTTTAAAGGTGAAGAATTGTCTTTTGATTATAATATGCAGAGACAAGGACTTTGGAGCGAAGTGCCTTCATGCTACTGTGGTGAATCAAATTGTACTGGTATTCTTGCGGCAGATCCAGCAACTCGACGATGGTGTAAGTTTTTAAGAGTTTTTGGCAGGAGAATAGAGAAAACAGGAGAATCTTTTTCAAAATTCTAGGTGATTTGGATTCTTCATCTTCCAAAACAACCAAAAATGTAAAAAGTCGGCGTTCTTTATCAGTACCATCAACTGAAAATTCTATACAAGATGTTCCTCAATTAGCAAAATCAACGGGATTTAAAAGAAAAAAATTGGAAGATACGACGAATACGGATAATAAATCAAGTTTAAAAAAGATGAAGATTTCAAACAGATGATTACTTTTCAATGGGTTTACTTTTATTTTTAAATTTTACCTCTTGTATTAATTGGTATCGGTCTTTATTTTTTAATGACCAAATGGATATTTTCCTTTTTGATAAGATGGATAAATTAAAAGACGACATTTCTCTGTTTTTGGAATATAAAGCTTTTAATGCAATTTTTAAATCTCTTTAATCCTTCATTTTCATGCGACATTTTTTAAATATTCTGGCTTTTTTTTAATTTACCTATTACTGAAATTGGTGTAAGAATAAAGTTTTATCTGTTTAAAATCAATAAAAGTTTTTTGTCTTTATATTTATTTTTAATTTGTGAATTTTTTTTAAATATCTTTTACGCAGAATGGATTTTTCTTTTTCTTTATGTAAATGTTAAATGTCTGGTGTTTTGAACGACAAACTTCCTCCAGGTTTTATTGAAAAATAATAAAAAAAATCGTTAATAAAATTCAGGCACAACTTGTGTGGTTTGCAATGATGTAGCAACAGGGAATCATTATTCAGTCCCTTCTTGCAATGGGTTTATTTTAAACTTAAAAAAATATTTTCTAAATTATTATTTTTAGATGCAAAACATTTTTTCGACGCGCTATTGTGGTTTGTTATATTGTAAAGTTTTTTTTTAACATCTAAAGTTTTTTAGAATAATCGCAACTTTGCGTGTATGGGTAATGGAAAATGCATTGTAGATAAAGTTGTTAGATGCGCTTGTCGAGCCTGCCGTTTAGAAAAATGTATAAAAATGGGAATGGATACAAATGGTCTTTTTAAAAATATTTTTGAATAAACTTAAAATATTTTTCAAAGCAATTCAATCTGAAAGAGACAGGATTGGCTATACCAAACGTAAACGACGAGACAAAAATGAACAACCAAATAAGGATGCGTCAACTGAAGAAAATGAAAAATTAGAAAATCATCCAGAGTATATTTTTAATTTTTTATAAATTCTTATTTTTTTAAATATTTTTAAGTAATGAATTTGATGTTTCTGATGAGGAGGATATTTCCTTTCATGGCTCAACTGATTTACAAAATGGAAGTCATTTGTCAACTATTCGAGCAAATAATAAGGTTCTGCTCTTTTATTTTATTTTTAAAATGTATTTTCAGACGTCTAATTCTTTTGATGGAATTTTGGAACGTTTAACTCAATTGGAAAACAATTTTACATTGCTCTTAAGCCGTGGTGAAATCCATCCTTATGGCACTTTGGAAGAAGCTTTGAAGAGTCCAAGTATCTTTTCACGCCCAATAAATGTTAAGGTTTAAAGATTTATTCTTTTACTTCCTCATCATTTTTTCTTAAGCTCTCAGATCCAATTGTAACTCCCAACAAAGACAATCAAAAGATGCCATTTTGGCGTTCACGAATTATAACTTTATATATTGATTGGGCAAAAACATTTGAAACATTTCGAAAATTGCCATATTCTGACAAAGTTGCGCTCATTACAAACCACGCTAGCAGTTATATGATTATGTGTGAAGCATTCCGGACTCCAGAATTAATTCCTGATGACAAAATGATTGTCGGAATTGAACGTATTGCAGAGAAGTTGCCGCGAGAACAGAGGCATTATTTTTGCAATTTCTGTTTATTTTTTATTTTTAAGAGAACCATTAGCTATTCCTCCTCAGCATTTTGAGTTTAAAACTCCTACCCCAACTAACTTGGAAAATTCTGAATCTTCTAGTCAACCGCCTGCAAAATGTTCCAAGATTGTTGATATACCAACATCTCCTGATAAATTAATTAATGCTCACCTATCTCCAAAAGATGGGAATGACTTCGACGCAAGGACTGAAAATAGCAGTTCTTCAACTAACAATTTGCCATCTACTTCTTCATCCCCTGACAGTTTTGCTACATCAACTAGTCAGATGTCTAACAACAATATTCATGCGTATGAATTATTAAATTTAATTCTTTTGAAAATTTTAATTTCACAGATTCTTTGACCCTCGACTGATTCGCGATGGAAATAATTGTCTTCAAACAGGTGTTCGTTCTGTAGTTGATGTTCCTCCAACAGTTCATTATCCAGTAATTTTTTAATAAATGTAATTAATTAAAAGATAATCTTTCAGACAGTTGGATGTTTGTCAGGATTAACTCCAGTTATGGCAGCAATGATTGATTGTGTGATGAAACCATTTCGACGATTAAATATTTCAACTACAGGTTTTTTGAAATTTTATAAAATATTTTAAAGATTTTTTTTTAGAATTTGCTGCTCTTCAGGCTATTATGTTTTTTGATCCAGGTTTCTTTAGTTTTATTAGAATTTTTCTTTCAACTTATTTTTTAGACACAGAAAGTTTAGACGCTGCAAGCCAAAGAAATGTTTGTGCAGAACAGAAGAAGATGATTTCAGCATTTTACACGCATATATGCCATTTTCATGATTCTGCTGAAGCTCAGAAGCGTTTTTCTTCAATTCTTCTTCGTATTCCAATGATTCGAAAAGTTGCAGCGAAGAAAAATGAATCGTTACAAATTATCGGTTTTTTAATTAATTTTTAAAGAATTTTTAAAAATAAATTTTTTAGATCTTTTCAATCTTTTTACTCTCAATTCTTTGGTCAAAGAGACTACACTTGGCATTAAATGAAGAAAATGGAGGCAAAAATGGACTCGGTGATAAAAAAAAATATTTTTTTTATATTTATACGTAGAGGTAATTTCAAATCTTGTCATATCTTTCTTGTGATCAGGTATTCTTTTATTATTTTTTTCTTAAATTAGTTATGTTATATAATTAATCTACTTAAACATTAAAACAATTAACTTACTATTAAATAACTAACATGTAATTATTTTACATATTTAATAGAATAAAATTTAAAAATTATATAATAATTTATATAATTTTATAATGTTATTTTAACAATTTATTTATTTAAAAAAGCAGATTGAAGTTTTGCAAATTTCAAAGTTTTAAATATTTCTTTCTAAAAACAGTTTTTAGCTATTTTAGCTGCCTGCCTTTGCCAGTAAAATTGGATGTGCATTGACTCCAAAATCAATACTCCAACTATTAAAAAAGCTTTCTCTCTTTTACGCAAAATTTTTTTCTTCCCAGAGTATATGACAGTTATTAGCCGTCAAAGGGGAAAAGGGAAGGGAAGAGGCTTTTCTGCACTTACCAATAATTAAGTCTGGGCCCAAAAAATTTTTTCAGTCTTTTTAATTTATAATAATCTCTTTAAATATTTTCTCTTTTATTCAATTCCTCCGTCTCATTTTAATAATTTTTTTTCTAAAAAATCACTTTCTGTCACTAATCTGTACCGGTCGTTGTGCAAAACTAGTCAAAGTGTTGTTTGTCTAGTATTATTTTGATAATAATCTGTTGGGTGTTTTATATAATTTTTCGGGGAGTTGAATATTATATCAATTTTAAAAGGACACACACATTAAATGACATTTTATCTTATTCTATAAAAAATTTTTTTTCAAATAATTCTGTGTATAATATAATATTTTGCATTTAAAATAATGGTCAAAAAATAATAATTTTATTTTATAAAATATTTACTTCCATTAAAATTAAAAAAATAAATTGACAAATGAGTGGTCCTTTTTTCACAAAAAAAATTGTCAAATATAATATTTGATCAAGAGCATTTGCTATCACTCGTGAATGAGCTAAAAAAGAGTACATAAAATTTCTAGAGAAAATGTTAAATAGACCTTTTTTTAAAAAATACTAAAGGTTATTTTTTCATCTTAAGGTTTTTTAAGCGTTAAGAAAAGAAACAAAAAAATGCCTCTCAAAATTCCAACCGATGAAAAAGACAATTCAAAGCTTTTACAAGAACAACAAAAAGACGACAGAAAAATTAATAAAATGGTCCAAGAAGAAGAAAATGATTCGGATACAGGAAGGGGTTTGGCTAAATCTTTGACTTTAATGAATGGCGTTTCTATGATTGTTGGGTTTGTGAATTAATTGTGAATTTTAAAGAAATTTTATTTTAGATGTATAATTGGATCAGGAATTTTTCTATCCCCAACGGGAGTGCAAAGAGGTTTAGATTTTTTATTTTAAATTGTTTTATTTTGATTTTTTAAAGAGGCTGGTAGTGTTGGATTATCCCTGTTGATATGGATATTTTGTGGTTTATTTGTTGGACTTGGATCTTATTGTGTGAGTTTTGCCTTTAAAATTATTCAAAAATATTTTTGAACTCCAAAAAAAATATTTCCATGAATGGGGTTCGAACCCAGGTCGTTTTGTTTTGAAAATCCACTACACCAAAAGGACAATTCGAAATTAAAAATAGACCGCCATAATTTTAAAATGTAAAAATCAAAATGTCGAAAATCATAAGTTAAATTCTATATTTTTTTATTTTTTAGTATGCTGAACTTGGGACTTTAATTAAGAAATCTGGTGGAGATTATGCTTATATTGTATGTTTCAATTCATCTTTAAAATCAGATAATCCTTTTTTTTTTGTTTTTAGATGGAAGCCTTTGGACCTTTTTTAGCATTTGTTCGGCTCTGGGTTGAGGCTATTATTGTCAGGTTTCATTTAAATAATATTCACAAGTTCAATTAAATTTTTAATTAATTTAAGACCTTGTACATGCACAATTGTCTGCTTAACTTTTGCTACTTACATTCTTCGACCTTTCTTTCCCAATTGTGACCCACCTTCAGGGATTATTCAAATGATAGCTGCTGCATTGATAAGTGTGTGTATATTTTTTGAAAAACTTTTTTAAATAATTTTTAAGATTTTTTATTTTTCTAGTTTTCCTCACAACGCTAAATTGTGTTTCTGTCAGGTTAATAAATATCAAATATTTAAAAAAAATTTACAAATCCTTTTAGATGGTCAACAATTGTTATGGATGCATTTACTATTGCAAAAATATTTGCACTTTTGCTTATTACATTTACAGGAATTTATTTACTAGTTAGCGGTTAGTTTAAAGTTATTTTCCTTTAATTTTTATCTTTCAAAAAAATCTTTTTTAAGGTGATCCACAATATCGAGCATCATTCCAAGACATTTTCAAGGATACTAATCACAATATTGGCAAAGTTTCAATAGCTTTTTATTCTGGACTTTTTGCCTATCAAGGGTGGAATTATTTAAATTTTATTATTGAAGAGCTTCAAAATCCTAAAAGGTTTTTTAAATTTTTTCTGGTAAATTATTTTTAAAGAAATCTTCCTCTTGCAATTCTTATTTCAACCGTTTCTGTTACTATAATTTATGTTTTTACAAATGTTGCACTCTACACAGTTATTAGCCCTAAAGAAATGTTGGCTTCTGATGCTGTTGCTGTGGTATTTTTTTTTTGAAGAAATATTTTTTTAAACTTATTTTAAAGGAATTTGCTAATAAAATGTATGGACCTTTAGCTTTTACTATGCCTATTTTTGTTGCTTGTTCAACCTTTGGGTCTGCAAATGGAGTGTTTGTTGAATTTTTTTATTAATTTATTTTTGTCAAATTTCAAGGTCTTTTCTTAAATTTTCTTTAAGATGTGACCCTCTAATTTATTATATTATACCACGTATTGAATTTCTGACTACCTTAACTACCCTAATGACTGTTATCTCACATCTATGATGGGTGAATAATCAATTTAAGTAAAATTAAGAAAACCTTGATGACATGAGAAAATCATGAAATTTGACAAAAATCCAAACTTTTTTAATTTTCTAATTTTAATTTTCTTTTTAAGGATTTTTACGTCATCAAGGTATTTTTTAAAGTTAAACTAATTATTTAATTTAAATATTTTAGACTTTTCTATGTTGGTGCTCGAGAAGAACAAATGCCAATTGCATTGACTATGATAAATAAACAAACGAGAACGCCAATACCTGCAGTGGCATTTCTTGTATTTTTTAATTGTTTTTCTCAAAATAAAGACTTAAAAATTTTTTACTTATCGAAAAACATTTAAAAAAAATTTTTTATCTTATTATTTTAATTTTCAGGGAATTTTGTCTCTTTGTTATTTGGCTTTTGGAGATGATGCAATAACTTTAATTAATTATATTCAAATAAGTTATTGGTTGGCAATAGGTTTGGCAATTTCTGCACTTTTTTATCTCCGCAAAAAAATGCCAAATGCTCCAAGGCCAATAAAAGTTAATTTAATATTCCCATCTTTATTTTTATTTGGATGTATGGCACTTGTTGTAATACCTATTGTTGGTAATCCAAAAGATACAGGTTTTTTAATAATTTTTTTTAATTCTTTGATTTTAAATAATTTTTTAAAGCAATTGGAATAGCAATAATGTTAACTGCCATACCTGTCTATTTTATTTTTATTTATTGGAAAAATAGGCCAATTTGGATTTATAGAGCTTCAGGTTTTTTTTATAAAAACATTTTTTATTTTAAATTTAATTGGAATATTTGAATAATTAAAAAAAAATATTTTTCAGCAAATTTGACACGTTTTTGTCAGAAGCTATTTCTTGTTGTTAATGATGAAGAAAAACCTTAAAGTTTTTTAAATTTTTTTTTCTAGTTTTTTGACATTCCCTAATTTTTAATTAATTTTCTTTTTTTGATTTTCAAGACTTTCTAAATTTTTAAAAAACTTTAAACAAAATTCAAAAAGCCCTAAAATTATTTTTGACAGACTTCCACTCATATCTTTTTTTTGCAATTATTTTTGTTTTTTTTTTAATTTTCCTATTTTTTATAATTTTTTCAAAGATTTTTTTGACTTAATTGTTAGATTAATATTGTTTACAAATTTTTTTAAATTAATTAATAAAAATTTCTAATATTTTCTTTTTGTTTTTTTAATAATTTTCATATTTTTTTAAATATGTAATTAATACTTAAATATTTTTTAATTCATTTTCTCATCAATTTAAATAAAAAGGCTTAAGTAAAGTTGGTTAGAGAGCAGGAAATATATTTAGAAATTTTATTTTTCTTTTTTATTTTATTTTAAAAAGCTTTGCAAAAATCAATTTATTGCCGACTGTCAACTATTTATGTTATAGCTTTGTTTCACTAGCAGGAAAACGGCGCAGCTTTCGAAGGTTTTCTTTCTTTTTTTTTCTTTTTTTTCTTTTTCCTCTTTGATGTTTTAAGTAGAAAAATGGGGTTTTTGGATTAAAATAAAATTTATTTTCGATTGCGCGGAGATTTTTAATTTTTTATTTCTTAATATTTTGAGAGACAAAATAAATAAAAATATTTTATTTTGAAATTCTTTTTTCCCAAATTTTCTAATCTTTTTTAAAAAATAAAAGAAAAGTACATTTTTCATTTTTTAAAAAAAGTTGCAGGCTAAGCACACATGACGCAAAAATAAAAAATTTTTTATTTATAAGATTACTTTAAAATGATTTTTAAAAAAAGATTAAAAAAATATTTAAAGCATTTGTTTCATTTATTATATAATAATTGGGAAGATAAAATTCCCCCAAGTTTTCTAAATTTTTTGCAACTCATCAATCATAGTTTTGAAAACCCTTGGGATTTTTTTTTTATTTTTAATTTTTTGGAGATTTTAAATTTTTATTTTCCCTAATTTTATTAAATAAATTTATTTATTTTTTTAATTTTATTTTTTTTTTCTTCCTTTCATTTTCAGACTTTAATGGTTTGTGCTGATCTATATTTTTTTATTAGGCTTTTTATTTATTTATTTTTATCCATTAAGTATTAGTCATTTATTCATTTTTATTTAGAAATATTAAAACACATTTTTTAATGTGTCTTTCCTTTTTATTTATTTTTCTATATAATTTTTAAGTGCAAAAGAAATTTCATCCAATGACGATTGTGAGAGAATCAGCCGTTCTTGTTGGTTTGCGTTCCTCTCCTCCCCTTAATGGGTGCGTATTGGGGACATTTTAAAGCATTCGCGTCACGTAAAAATAAAATTTATATAGCCGGCACTACCAGCGTTAACTACATTAAATTTTTTCTCTTCTCTTTCTTTTTTAAATTCATTTATATGCCTTTCAGTTTTGGAATTTATTCATTTTTATTTTACTAGTTTTATTTTATTTTTCAGATGGCAAATGAAATGCCAATAGAAAATAATGAAGTTGTGAATGAGGAGAATGCTGAGCTAAATAAATTAAAATCAATATTACGCAATGGTGTCCAAATTGTGGTGGTTGATGATAGTTCTTCAAAGGATGCAAGAGAATCGCCTCAGAAGGTTCCGTTTGAATTGACAGTTGAAAATGAACAGAATCAATTAATAAATGGTTAGTTTATTTTTTATTAGATTATTTTTCACATTTTTAAAGAGAGACTTTAATGTCCCTTATATATTTCTAAAATTTTCTAGAAAAAAGTTAAGATTTCCTTCTGATTTTATTTAAATTTTATTTAAGGTTTCAAAGATGGTGATGGTGGCGGTAGCTGCTTTCAAGATTTGGATGACCAACACTTACAAATATTGCCTGACAATGATTTCCAAAGCTCACTTTCTATTAATGAATCTCAGGGTATTTTTTAATTTTTTTTGAGTTTAATTTTGCGGACAAATAAGATTGATGAAGATGAATTACTACTATCTTTATTATCTTTCCGCAATAACTATTCATTTAACACATAAAAATACCATATACTATTCTCTTTTTTTATAGGTTGTCAAGCAAGAGATGATGTTATTGTTGTTGATCATTTACCTATACCCCCAGATGGAGAATACGGTTGGGTTGTTGTCGCTGCTGCTTTTGTTTGTAATTTGATTGTTGATGGAATTAGTAATGCTTTTGGGTATTTTTATTTAAAAATTTTAATAAAAATTTGGCCTTTCAGGCCTTTCATGGCTGCCTATCAAAAAGAATTTGGTGCGAACAAATCAGCGTATTTCTTTTAAATTCGTTTCGTTTTTTAATTTTTAACTATTTCTAGTGTTTCTCTTATTGGATCAATTCTAATTGGAATGTATTTACTTTCTGGTAAATTTCTAAATTTTTTAAAGAATTTTAAAAAAATTTCAATTTTAGGTCCAGTTGTTGGCGGTCTTTTAAATAATTTTGAAACTCGTCGAATTGTTGTTTGTGGATCAATAATTGCTTCGATTTCTTTTGTTCTTTCTACATTTTCACCAAATATTTTTGTTTATTATTTTATTTATGGAATTCTTGGAGGTTTTCTTTTGATAATTTTTCTTTAGAAATTTAAAAAAAGTTTTGTTTTTAGGGATTGGTTTTGGATTTATTTATTTACCAGCAATTGTTATTGTCAGTCAATATTTTGAAGCAAAGAGGGCATTAGCAACAGGAATTGCTGTCTCTGGAAGCGGTGTTGGGACTTTTCTGATGCCTCTTTTGTCTAAATATTTGATTGAATGTTTGTTTTTATTTTTTATTTATTTTGGGGAAATTATACAAATTTATCCAAATATGGGTAGTTAAGTTGTATCGGTGGTCGAATGGTTAGCGTTCCAGGCTCTGGTTGCTGGTTCGTTCCCTCTTGGGGCCATAATTTTTATTAGAATATTTTTATTTGTTAAATTTTTTTAATTTCAATATATTTTGTTTTTAAAATTTAATCTTTATTTTTTTAAAGCTTTTGGTTGGAAAGTAGCCATATATTGCCTTGCTGCACTTATTCTTCTTTGTGTATTTTGTGGCCTTTTATTTCGTCCTTTGCCATTACCTGAATTTGATATTGAAAAACAAAACAGGATAGCATTGGAATTAAAACAAAAAGCTCTTTTGGCTGCTTTAAGTAGAGCAGATGATGGAGATGATGAGGTTTTTATTAATTTTTAAATGAAATTTATTTTATATTTTTAGTGTAATTCAAATATTTCTGATGAAATTACAACAAATGGAGGTATTTCTCCTGTTAAACGGTCAGCAACTACAAGAACGAGTTCACAATGTACAAAAGAAGATGGACAGCCTTTATTAATGAATGCGCCTGAAGGTGGAATTGATGTACAGAAAGGTGACGAAAATGCTGATGAAATGGTATTTTATATTTTTTATTAATTTTGATCCTCCAAAAAAACTTAGAGACCTGGGAAATCTTTTAGATCTCTATCCTCTCTTTGGAAAATTTCCATTTGACTTATTTTTTTAATTTTTAAAGGTTTCTTCTTCACCATTAACACCTCATCGTCCTCCACTTTCTCCCATCCCAGAAAGCGGGAAGCGAAGATTAAGCAAAAGTAGAGCTGGTTCAGTACATCAACCACATGCTGATGGTGTTTCTGGACGACATCCAACAGTTGTTTCAAGTCGGACTAGGAAACCTACGTTGACCAGGTTTTTTTTGTTTCCCAAATTTTTAAATTAATTTTTATTTCAACAGTATGGCAAGTGATTTATGGATGGGAAGTAGTAATCAACTTCGTCTAAGCCGTGTCAACCTTAGCAGTCAATTATCACGTGTTTCAGCACGTTCCTACGCCCAATCACTTAGTAGATTAAGTCAAGCACCACCGCAATCTATCAAAGGAGGAGAATCAACACTTTCTGTTGCCTTGAGTGGAGCTGAACCAAAAGAATTTGCCAGACCTTTATCTAGGCATGATATATTTCTTCAAGGAAGTATTAGAAATTTGAAGGAGTTCGAAAGCGAAGGTTTTCTTTTTTTTTTATTTATTTAAGAAGTATTTTTAATTTTTATCTAGGAAGTAGTTATCAGCGCTATAGAGAATCTCAAATTTCAATCCCAATGATAATAGCAGCACAAAATCTTTCTTCATCACTTTCACATGCTTGTGGTGATATGGTGGAATCAAGTCATCGCTTTGGAGGCAGTCAATACAGCAGAATTACTGGTGGTGAAGGAACTGAATTTTATGAAGATTTGGAAGGACAGCAAGATACAAGGTTTTTTTTTAAATATTTTTAAATCCAAATTCGTTTAATTAATTAGTCGTTTCAAATTTATTCCACTTCCAATGCGCCAAGCAATCTCAGAAATGATTTCACTTTCATTATTGTCAGATCCTGTGATGGTTCTTCTATGTATTTCTTCAATTTTTGGAATGCTTGGATTTTATGTTCCCTTTGTTTTTTTAATTGAATTGGCTGTTTCTGAAGGAATATCACTTTCTGAGGCTACTTTATTACTTTCACTTATTGGAATTGCTAATACTTTTGGTATATTTAAATATTTTTTTAAATCTTTAATTAAAATCTTTAATTAATCTTAAGGACGTGTATTTTTTGGTTGGATGGCTGATAGACGATGGGTCAGTGCTTTAACAATAACAAATTGGTCTTTAATATCTTGTGGTTTGCTCACAGCTTTTTGTCCACTTTTTCCAGCTTACCTCATGCTAATTACTTATTCTTGTTTATTTGGATTTATTGTTTGTAAGTTTTTTTTTATTTTCTTTAAAAAAAATTTTCAAAAATTTAATTTTTCAGCAGCCTATGTTTGCCTTACATCAATTTTACTTTCTGACTTACTTGGAGTTGAAAGACTAACAAATTCTTTTGGTATTTTGGTTGTTGCTAGAGGAATATCTTCTCTTTTGGGTACTCCATTGGCTGGTATTGTATTTGATATGACTCAATCATATATTGCTGCATTTATTTTTGCTGGTTCTTTAATTGTTATATCTGGTTTAATTAGTTGTTGTATTTATTTTGTACATCGTTATCAAAGAAGTCAGCTTAGAAATGAAGGTTTTTCTTTTATTTAAAATTTATTAAATGATTTTTAAAAAAAATTCCCGTAGGTGATTATGTAGAACCACAAAAGAAGCCATTCATTCCATTAGAACAGGCAGATGCTACAAGTGGAAAACTTTCAGTTTTAACAGAAAGAAGTGAAGAATATTTAACAGAATATCAAAGAACAATTCAAAGTATTCATCAACAAAAAGCTTTATTACAAGAATTGGAACAATATAAACAACGAAATTTAATTATTGAAAATGAAGAAGGGGATGAGGAAAATGAAGGAGAAGGAATAGAAGAACAAAGTAATTCTGAAATCAACAAAGAAGAAAATTTTGAAAAAGAAAATATTAATCATTTAACAACAGAAAAGAAAGACGAAGAAATTGACGTTGGGGATTAGATGAACAACAACAGCTTTGGAAAATTAAAAAAAAAATATTGTTGTTTCTACTGCCTGTGAGACGCGAGGTTTAATTTTTTATATATATTTTTTTTAATTTTTCTTAAAATACAATACTTAAAATTTTTTGGATCTTTCTAAAATATATTAAAGATGGAATTTTTAAAATAAAGGTGTTGTATTTTAAGAATATTTTTTGAATTCTATTTTTTATCATTTTTTCAATTTTACCGAGTGCCGTTTCTTCTCTACCATCCAATTATTTTTTAAATTATTTTGGTTATATTTTTTCAATTTATTTTCAATCTAGCCTCTTGAAAATCTTTTCTAAAAATTGTCCATAAATTTAAGAAAAAATTTCCGAATTCTTTTTCAATTAATTTCTATCTTTTAAGGGGGTAGTGTCTTCCCAAAGAAGTTTTTTAGATTTATTTTGGGCATTAAAATTTTAGATAGCTTTATAAGCCTTTTTCTTTATCTTTCTCTAAATTAGCATAAAATTATTCTCGATCTCCTCATTTTTTCGCGCATTCTTTTTTAAATTTTATAAATTTTAATTTGCATTATTTTTTTAATTTTTATGAGCTGTTTAAAACTTTTTTTAGACCTTTAAAATATCCCAATTTTTAATTTTAAACATTCTTTGTGCCAATTAATTGATGCTCTCCTTCTCTTTATTTTTATTTTCATTATATTTCAATTTTTAGTACAATAAAAATGTCGCAACGACCAATTTTTAATTAATAATATTTTTAAATTTAATTTAAAGTTTTTTAGATTTTTTTCTTAAAATTTGCAGCAAAAAATATATTATACATAAACAACTTTTTGTTAAATAGATCAATAGCAGCGTTGGTGTAGTCGGGAAAGCGTCTGGTTTGCGATTTCAAGTTTCAGTTAATTGACGTAGGTTCGAATCCCGTCAGTGGAAATTAATTTTTGGGAAACGTAAATGAAAAATATTTTTTTTAGATATTTATTTTTTTGGTAATCACATTAATCCTGTGATCCTAGATTTAAAAATGATAAAAAGATTAATAGTTTAAAATATTTTAGAAAAAAATCAAAATTATCATTTTAATATCATTTTTCAAACGCAAGAACGAAAACCCAACAAACGTCATTCGTTGCGTTTTAGCGCTTTTTTACCCTATAAAATAAGCATTGCGCACTCCCAGAAAAAAATCTGCTTGTGCGCTAAGTCCATTTTTCAACGTGTAAAAACGCAACTTTTTTGCGTTATTTGCGTGTCTGTTTTGGCGTTTTTACACGTTGTAAAATAATCATGGCGCACACCTTATTATACTAAATTTTTAAAATGCGGTGTGTAAAAATACAAATTTTAAACTTTAAATTTTTTGATTGTTTCTCGATTGATCGACGTTGATCGGATGACAACCTGATAAAGACAGATGATAAACAATCTGAAGAAGGTCACATCAACAACAAAAGTGATAAAATAAAGAAAACAAATTTTTGATAATTTCCATTTTTAATATAAAATAAACTGAATAAAACAAGTAGGTTATTTACATAGAAATCAATAAATCGATATATCGATTTTTTAGAATTTTTAAAATTTATTTTAATTTAGAAAAATCGATAAAATCAAATATCGATTTATTGATTTTTCAAAACTTGTAAAATTATTTTTAAAATATTTATTTTCAAAAAATCGATAAAATCAATATATCGATTTATTGATTTTTCAAAACTTGTAAAATTATTTTTAAAATATTTATTTTCAAAAAATCGATAAAATCAATATATCGATTTATTGATTTTTCAAAACTTGTAAAATTATTTTTAAAATATTTATTTTCAAAAATCGGTAAAAAATCAATAAATCGATTTTTAAAACCAATAAGAAAGTCTTCTCGAGACTTGTTCATTCATTTACTTATTCGAACGCATAAAATTAGTAAAACATAGCAAAGCAATAAAAACGATCTATATTTGATACAGTCGAACTTAGGTTTTGCGAGTATAATTCCCTAAGAAGTCGTAGGTATCGAAGTCGTAGGTATCGAGAACTAACGACGGAACCAAACATTAACCAATAAAACCATGAATAAATGAAAAGTGGAAAATGGGGCTCGTAACAAACTATTACCAAGTCTATTTTGTCCCCTGTTATTTCACTTAGTTCGACTGTGTTAAAAAAAACAAAAATAAACTATGTTTTTGTCTCCATCTTCGCTCCCAAATCCAGTTTTGATATTTGCGCCAATGCTTGCTTCTTTTGTAGTTCCATTGCTTCTTTATTGCTTAGGAGTCGAATGTTGTGCTTGCCTTTGTAAGCATTCAGTTCTTCTCCATGCTTCACCATTTGCTCTTTAAGTTCGTCCATACGTTCTTTAAACTGAAAGAAAAAAATAAATTTGCAAAAAGCCCAAAAATTAGATAAAATCTCAGGAATCAGGACCAAATGTATCTCAACTCAGGATAAATTCAACAAAAAATATAACGTTTAATGCCTAAACAAAAACATTCTGAAACTTGTTCTGTTTGCTTTTTGTAGAAATCATAAACGTTGATAAGGATTTTGTTGAGAATACACAAACCCCTGGAAATATGGACAATAAGCATAACTCATCTTTCATAGGAAATGACGGATGATAACAATTATCAGATGCTCTCTTATCAAGAGATCATAGGCAGAAATTAAGAGCTCAGGCAAAAATTTGAGAAACTTTTAAGGGTTCGGAGGAGGATTTATGTTCTTTAGAATATTGAAATTCATGTCTATGATCAAAAATCAAAGTCCTCAAGACACAAGAATGTTCGTAAAGGGTTTCGAACTTTTTTTTATAAAACTTTTATAAAAGAAAAAAATAATGGAGTCGGAAGGAATCGAACCATCGACCCCCAACAAGGCATAACCACGGACACTACCAGCATAACCACAGACAGCTCTTATAAGAATTCCAATTTAAATGTAGTTATGCTTATTAGAAACAAAAGATATAAAAAAGACAACTAAAAGCAAAGTTTCAGATGTCGAAAAAAACTTAATAAAGTTAAAAGAAAGGGTACCCCCATAAATAAAATTAAAAGAAACCTTCTTCATCGTCTCAGCAAGAATGATGACTAATTCTGAAGCTTTAAATTCGATTAAGGTGTCGCCAACTTGTCGAAAACATTTCCTGTTTGGTTCCATGTTTGTATTGTCTTCAGAACAGTTCTATTTTTAATTGAATTAATAAAAAATAATCATAATAAAATAATACGCGTGTTCCCGATGTTCAACTCGCAATTTGCCAATTCATTCATTACATTTTGTTGTTGATCTCTTAATTTTGATATCCACCAATTATTTTTGTTGTTCTTTTTCGTTTATTGGAGTAGATGATGATGCTTGTGTTGGTGCAGTCATTTTGATTACTTTAAAAATTAAATCTTGACTAAAAAATTTAAAAGAAACCTTCAACAATCCATATTCCAATTCTTTGAGCAATCATCATTGATTTTGTGGCGGAAAAAGCTATAAAACTCATCGGAAAAAATTTAAATTTATGGAACTGTTTTAATCGTGGACAAAACTTGCAAAAATTTAAGAAAAACAAACAAACTTTTGCCAATCCATTTGTTTTTGAGCCACCACGAATTAAGCCCCTGACAAAAGCGTCAGTAGGGCTGCCACCATTGAACACAAGTCACCATGAATTAAGCCCCTGACAAAAGCGTCAGTAGGGCTGCCACCATTGAGCACAAGCCACCACGAATTAAGCCCCTGACAAAAGCGTCAGTAGGGCTGCCACCATTGAACACAAGCCACCATGAATTAAGCCCCTACAAAAGCGTCAGTAGGGCTGCCACCATTGAACACAAGCAACCCCGAATTAAGCCCCTGACAAAAGCGTCAGTAGGGCTGCCACCATTGAACACAAGCCACCATGAATTAAGCCCCTGACAAAAGCGTCAGTAGGGCTGCCACCATTGAACACAAGCCACCACGAATTAAGCCCCTGACAAAAGCGTCAGTAGGGCTGCCACCATTGAACACAAGCCACCACGAATTAAGCCCCTGACAAAAGCGTCAGTAGGGCTGCCACCATTGAACACAAGCCACCACGAATTAAGCCCCTGACAAAAGCGTCAGTAGGGCTGCCACCATTGAACACAAGCCACCATTAATTAAGCCCCTGACAAAAGCGTCAGTAGGGCTGCCACCATTGAGCACAAGCCACCACGAATTAAGCCCCTGACAAAAGCGTCAGTAGGGCTGCCACCATTGAACACAAGCCACCATGAATTAAGCCCCTGACAAAAGCGTCAGTAGGGCTGCCACCATTGAACCACAGGCCACTGAAATAAATTGTGAAATGATTTTAAAAATTAAAATTAGCAAGTTTTGTCCACACAACCATCACCCCAACAAAAAAAGCTAAAAGCACCCCAAAAGAAAGTTTAAGAAAGAAGACTGATGAAGGAAAACATCTACAAAGCTACTCTCAAAATGAAAAATCAATAAACAAAAAATAGTATGGGTTAGACAAAAATAGACAACAACAAAAACAAACAAAATGCCAATTCTAAAAAATTCCTTTGTTAGAGTTAAATTTTGAAAATGGACATTAGAGTCCAACACTATTAATTTAAAATTGTTGAAGTATTGTTTAATTAATTAAAACAAGAAATCAAAAAACTTGTGATAAATTTATTTTACCTCTAGTTTATTCAATACTAAAATAAGAAAATAAAGGCACAGAAAAATATATAAATAAATAAAAACAATTGTTCATCCATCGGATTCCAATTTATGCCAATATTCAAAAGTCTTTCCAGGATTTTCAATTACATGTTGCCATTGTCTTCCTCTCTCTCCAGGAGCTGCTGTTGAAAGAACAATTCCGCCTAAAATTTTTTAAATTTATTTCTGTACTATATTATTGATAACAAACCAATATAGTCGTCATGTCTGCCCATATCTGAAAATTGATAAAAATTTTATTGAGAATTTAAAAAATATTAAAAATGGAACACGACGTTTTTGTCATGCAAGTCTCTTCAGTTCAAGGGTTGGTCCACAACTTTTCAAATAATTTAAACAAAAATAAATACCATAATCATAAACTCCAATGGCCAAAGTCTTCTTGGGCAAATCCTTGAATGGAACCAAAAACTGCATTGTTTCATTAAATTCTGGGTTTAAAGTTCTCTTTTTAATAGCAGTCTTTTGTCGATGTGCTTTAGAAGCCAAAGGAGTTAGAGAAACTTTACAATAAGGATCAGAAAAGCCTTTTGAAAAAATAAATTTAAAAAAAGATAATGTCAAAAGAAACCTGTCGCGTCCATTCCCAAAAGTTCAACACAACGTTTAATAGTAACAAAAAGAGAGCCTTGCTGAATATTATAACAAACAGAAAGTAATAATTTTCCTCGTTCTTCCTGAATAGGTTTTTCTAACTAAAAAATTTTTTTAAATTAAAAAAGTATTTTTAAAAAATTTACCGGTGTAGGCATTGCATGTTCAAGATATAAATTAAATTTTTTAGTTACACCCAAAGGAAGTTTTCTAAGAGCAATGCGTGTCTCACCAAGAAAATCAGCACCAATACGATCCCTATCTAAGACAGTTACACGAAGAGACTAGAAATTAAATTTTATTTTTTAAAAATTAAATTTTATTTATTTAACCTTTCTTAGCCTTTCGTAAGAAAGCCTTCCTTTATTATACTAAATTTTTAAAATGCGGTGTGTAAAAATACAAATTTTAAACTTTAAATTTTTTGATTGTTTCTCGATTGATCGACGTTGATCGGATGACAACCTGATAAAGACAGATGATAAACAATCTGAAGAAGGTCACATCAACAACAAAAGTGATAAAATAAAGAAAACAAATTTTTGATAATTTCCATTTTTAATATAAAATAAACTGAATAAAACAAGTAGGTTATTTACATAGAAATCAATAAATCGATATATCGATTTTTTAGAATTTTTAAAATTTATTTTAATTTAGAAAAATCAATAAATCGAATATCGATTTTTTAGAATTTTTAAAATTTATTTTATTTTCAAAAAATCGATAAAATCAATATATCGATTTATTGATTTTTCAAAACTTGTAAAATTATTTTTAAAATATTTATTTTCAAAAAATCGATAAAATCAATATATCGATTTATTGATTTTTCAAAACTTGTAAAATTATTTTTAAAATATTTATTTTCAAAAAATAGATAAAATCAATATATCGATTTATTGATTTTTCAAAACTTGTAAAATTATTTTAAAAATTATTTATTTTCAAAAAATCGATAAAATCAATATATCGATTTATTGATTTTTCAAAACTTGTAAAATTATTTTTAAAATATTTATTTTCAAAAAATCGATAAAATCAATTTTTTAAAAGCCGTTGTTAATAAAATTAATTGGGACTGTTGAGCATCGACCATTTGAATCTATTTGATATTATAAAAAATTTAAAAAATAAACTTTCTTTTGGATTCGAACCACCACCACTTCACCCAGTAGTCTAGATCACTATCCACTATACCACGGGCTAACACATTAGGTTTCATTAAAGAATGTTTATAAACTTTATATTTTTCGAATTAAATTGTATTTTTATTTAAATGAATATACATTTTTATTAAAAATTAATCCATAAATGAAAAACTTAGTTTTTAAATTCTAAAAAAACCTAGAACCAAGTTCTTCGAGTTTTTTTTCACTTTTACGGTGAGCTAATGAGGATCGTCTTTTTAAAAATAAAGGAATGACTTTAAAAACAAAAAGAATTATTGTTGTTGTATAAATAATAATAAAAACAAAAGTGCTGCACAAATAATTCTTTTGAGAAAAGGCCAATGTTTGGTTGTTGTTGATGAACTTGTTTGTGGAGAACGAGGGTAGTCATTGCATAAATCTGTTTAAAATTGAAAAAGATTATTTTAAATTAATAAATAAAGAAAAGGAAATTTTTAAAGGATTTTTAAGGCCAAGAATCATCCAAGGATCACCTGTCTCGACTAAGGATAGGCGAGATTTTTTAAATTTCAGGACCTGATGCTCTTAGAAATTTAATTTAAAACATTTCTAACATTTTTCTGTTTTTTTAAAACTTAATCTTTTGCCTGTCCCTGGTCTTGACTTTGTAAAGATCTCGAATCTTTTTTGATTAATTGTTTCTTAAAATTAAATTAATATACTTCCAATGCATCGGCACAACTCCACAGTTCGATTGCTTGATTTAAGGGTCATGTGTCGAGGTAAAAGTGCGCGCATTCTAAAAAAGAATAAAAATTAATCTAAAAAATTTAAAACAAAAACTAACGGAAAGGTGGAACAAGAAGTATCTGAAAAAATGAAAATTTAATTTTTTAAAAAGATTTTAAAGCTTTAAAATTTATAAAATATTTATTTAAAATTAGTTCCCTCGAAAAACAATTTTTAAAGTGGCAAAAAAAATTTCTCTATTAAATAAAAATAGACCAATTTAATTTTATTGGATTTTATTGCCTTCCAAAAAATGCTTCAAAAACAAAAAAAACTTTTTTTGACCAACTTTAGTGAAGCAAATAAAAATAAAATAAAAAATAAAATTTATTTCAAGTGTGTGGCCACTTTACAAATTAATTTGAAAAACTTTTTGTTTATAAAAAACACTTTTGGTTATTTTTATTTATATTTTTTAAAGTAAAAAAAAGTTTTTCAAACTCACCAACAAGATTTTCAGTAGACAATTCTCCATACTTGAAAACTGAAGAAAAGCATCCACGAATTACATTATTACCAATATATTGGCCTTTAAAATTAAAAATAAAATATTTTAAAAAGTTGGAAATTTATTTAAAGGATATTTTTAAAATAGAGGGAGAGATTTTAAAAATCTAAGGGAAATTTTTCTAGTTATTTTTAAAAATCCAAGGGAAACCTTTCTACAAGAAAAACACTTAAAAAAGTTGGGGGTCGACCCTGTTCGAAATTATATTTTTAAAAGAGATGGGGAAATTTAAAGGAGATTTAAAAAACTAATTAAACAATTTAAATAAAAAAAATAGGGGTCGAGAAAAATTTTTCTACAGGAAAAAAAATGCGCGGGAGAGTCACCGATCTCTAAAAAATTGCATAGGGTTCGACCCTGTTCGAAATTATATTTTTAAAAGAGATGGGGAAGGTTAAAGGATATTTAAATTATTAAAAAATATAAAAAATATACCAGCCAACATTCTAGGTTCTATAACAGTAACACAAATTGAATGAGTGCATGGAGTTCTGCCAATAGGTTCTGTTCCACTTGTAATGGCGTGGCAATCATCTGTGAAGTTCATTGGACGATAATAAATCTGAAAATGAATTTAAATAATTTTTATTGAATTTTTAAAATATTTTAAAAAATCCATAAAATTATTTTCCTTTATTTTCTATTTTTATATCTTTTTTACTTTTACTTTAATCCTTTTTTACTAAATATATTTATACTAATTTTTAAAAGTCTCATTTTGCATTTTACATCTCATTTTACATAAAACAGTTGTTCCCCAAACTTTGTTTTAAATTTAAAAGAAAATAAACACAAAAATATTTTTAAAAATTTCTTTTTTAGCCTTTTAAATTCAAAAATAATTTGGTTTCTCTGGGGAATTGTTAAATGGACAAACAAAACAATTCAAAAAAAAATATAAATTTTTGGGGTAAGCAATTAACTTGTTTTAAAAATAGAAAAAAAGACAAAAATAATTAAAAATAAAAATTTAAAAAATATTTAATTTTTGAATTAAAATTTTAATAAAAAGATTATTTATTTATTTTTCCTCTTTTAATTTTATTTACTTTTCCCCCATTTTTAAAAAGAAAATAATTAAAGTAGACCACCAAGAATAACCCAAACTAAAAATCTCCAAAAAAAACTAAAAATAAAAGATGAAAAATAGGAAGGAAGAGATGCGTGCCCTCAAGATATATTCTTTTAAAAAACAATTCCAAAAACAGACAAACACAATCTTTTTCATCAACTCTCAACAAACAATAAATAAAAATAAATTTAGATAAATCCCAGAAGATCAAACTCAGAAAAATTTGGGAATCGAAAATTTCAAAAAAAAAATAAAGTAAAAAAGATAGTTTTTGTAGAAGAGAAATTTAATCTAGAAAATAAAATATATATCCAAAATACTTCCCCCATTTCCTTTATTTTATTAGAAAAGCTTCCGCTATTGACAAGCTAATTAATTCATCCATGCAACAATGAAAATGAAGAAAATATAAAAAATATATATTGAAAGGAATAAAAAGAAATGGAAATTCTTATAGATTCAAAAAGATTATTCTAAAAAAATAACTTAAAAAACTTAAAAAACAATGTAAAAGACTAGAAAAATTGAAATTAAAAATAATATAAAATAAAAGACCACCAAAAGGAATCGAACCAACTACTCTTCACAAACAAACCCACAACACTATCCATTACACCACAGATACAACATGTATAGATCAGAAAATAATCATTTGTATTCTTTTTAAAATAATTTAAAAATATTCAAAACAATTAAAATAAAATAAAAAATAAATAAAATAAAAAAATTGAAAAATAGTCTAAAAATAATCCTTAAAATATATACTTTTTATTAAAAAAATTGGCACTTTCATTTTGGCATTTTTTCATTAAACCAAAAATTTATTACAAAGAAAAAAATTCAATTTTCCCCATTTTTTCATCTTCTCTCCAAGGGGAAAGAAAAAATATTACTATTTTTATTATATATTTTCACACGTTTGGATAAGAATAAACCGGAAGACGTAAAAATTGACTTGGATTTAGTCAAATAATAAAAAAATAAAAGTATGGATTTTTTAAAAATGAAAAAATAAAAATTTAATCTACCTGACTCAAATAAGACCAATGGGCTTCAAATTCTTTAGACATACAAGAGAAGCAATAACGTTCGGAGAAGCTTTAAAAATTAAAAAATTAATTTTATATTTTTCTTTGAATATTTCTAACCTGTCAATCCCGTTATTGCCCATATTATTAAAATCAGAAATTGCTCGACTTTGTGAAGATTGTCTTCTAGCACCAAGAACTACAATATTTTTAGAATAAATCAAGAAAAAGAAAAAAATATAAAATAAAATATTAATTAAAATGTGTTGTTGTTTTAAATGTTTTTGTTGTTGAAAGATGATTGTTTTTGTTGTTTTTAAAGTGTGAAGTTGACTTTTACGCATCCAACGGCTGCTGCCGGTTTAGGGCAATGGCAGTAGAGCATTAACTACTCATAAGCCTAAAATTTGTATTTTTAATAAAAGGAAAAATTTAAAAATTAATTCACGATTTTTGAACTTAAAAAAGTACTATTCCTTCTAAAAAGTATTACCTATTGTCTAAAAATAATAAAGAAAAAAATAAAGAAAATAAAGAAAACAATACGCGCAAAAAGCTTTCAAATATTTCAGAAAAATCATTCCGGATGAATGAAATGCCAAAAAAAATTTTAAGAGAAGAGAGAAGATAAAATAAAGAATTATTTATAAAGTGAGGATGAATCGAAAAGGATTAAAAATGTAAAAAAGCTGACTTGTACGTAAACAGAAAGGTAAGAGAAAGAGGAAAATAGTATAAGAAAATGAGAGGATTTCTTTAATGAAAACTAAGATTTTGTTTTTGTGGATTAGTTGAAAGGAATTAAAAAATTAATATAACCCGTTAAGTCGCGCGGTCTAAATCATGCATAAAAAGACGTGTGATCTTGGCTTATCACTGTTTACAACAATCTGTCATATAAACACGTCAATGAAAAAGACCGTGAAATTAAGTTTGGTGACAAAAATGAATGAGAGAGAAATGGAGGGGAAAGCATTGGAGTAAGGGAATCCTCAAAAAGCTCTACCCCTCCCCACTTGCTTCATCTCATCTTCCTTTACAGCATTTCCCCGTTATGCCGCAAACAACCACAATTGGCTCCTCCCCTAAAGCTCTGAAGAAGAAAAATGAAAGGGGTAAAGGAGAGAATCAACATGGAGAACAAAAAAGAGAAGAGGTGACAAAATATCCCTTTCTGAAAAAAATAAGAAAAATATGCCAGAATTGTTATACCAATTTTGTTGTTGGCACTTGGGATGAGTGAATTTGCTCATTGTATATATCTAGTTATAAATATATAGCCAATTTTTGGAAAGCGTGCTCATCCAAGCTGCAACAAAGCAATATATATGTTTTTTTGAAGAAGGGTATTACAAGAAAAAATTGTAAAAAATAGAATTAAATGAATAAATAAGGAAATGGAAGAATTTTATTAATAAAGTGGAAAGAATGCAACAATATTAAGGATTTATGAATGTTAAAAAATATGCAAAATAAGGAATTTAATAATAATGAATAGAATTTTGATTTAATTAAAGTGTCAAGATTATACTAGTCCCGATGATTTTATCTCATTCAAACCCCAAAAGCTTTAAAATTAATTCCTCTCCATTTACTTTTTTTCCTATATCCTCTTCATTTTCAATTTTATTTCACAAAGATCTGTTTTTTATATCAGAGTCAGCCGCTTTTAAACACAAAATAACTCTCCCTTTTACTTATGTTAGTATTCTTCACTTGCTTTCATATTATCATTTTTCAAAGGAAAAGATTTAAAAAATAAAAAAATGGTTGTTGTGCCAAGCCCTTCGTCTGCAGCAATTATCCATTCAGAACCCCCAAGGCAATACCCGGTTTGATTTTAAAAAAAATTCACAAAAGTTGAAAATGTTGTAGATAAGTCGTACACGCTCAAATAATTTGTATAATCAATCCCAATTTGCGGCTACAACTATTCCTATTGGAATGGCTTCTAAAGTTAGTGATTTTGGTTTTTAAATTTTCATATCAATATTTTTAGCCAATAAATATTCACAACCCTTACTGGACATACCAAGCATACTGGCCTTATCGCTATTTTCGCAATTACAGAAATTATGAGTAAAATATAATTTTTATAAAATAATTAGTTCTTTTTAAAGAAATTATATAACCGATTCTTTCTACTGGCACTATCCTTTCCGCATATGGAATTCTTACAGAGGGAATTGGTACCACTACGACTCTCCCTATTTTTATCGTTTGTTTTTGAATCTTTAAAAAATTGCTTTTTTAATTTAAAGGTAGATATCATGATAACTACAATGTTTATTACAATGCTGAATTAATGTCTTATGGTAGGAAGTTAAAAATTTTGTAAAACCAAATATAAAAATTTTAAAGGAAACCGCTCAAAGCTGATAGAAAATCTCTACCAAGAGACACCCATCACTCAATGAAGAATTAAGAGAGATTCTCTTATTACAAATAATGAGAAGAAAAAGAAAAAAATTGTCAAAACAAAAATGTTCCTTAGCAGAAAAATTGCCTATTTTAAAGAAAACATTTCTTTAAATGATTTAAAATTTTCTTAATAAAATTCTCAATTTTTAAAAATTTTCTCCAAAAATTTACATGTACAAACAATTAATATACAACTAACTTTCTGCTATCCCCTTTTTCTCATTAACTTTTTTATATAAATATTTGTGTGGGTGGAAAGAAGGTTTTAACTACTAAATCGAACACAATATCAGAACATTTGCCCTTTAAAATAAAAAATAAATAAAGAACGCCAAATGGTTAATTCATCTTCTCATTCTTTTAACCCCTAGAAAGTTTAAAAACTTTTTCCTAAAAATAAACAACCGTCAAAAAATAGAAATCGTGGAACTGAAGTCGCCAAATTGCAAAAATATTTACTAAACAATTCAGAAAAATTAAAATACTGATCTAAAGAATGGCGGATCTAGAAGTACAACCTTTTGGATTAACCCGTGCCCAATCTGCAGCAGTTATTCGAGGAAGTGCTATCGACAATCAACCTCAACTAATGGTTAACTTAAAAATTTTCTTTAAAATTTTTATTTCAGTTAACAAGGACATATTCAATCCCTAATGTTTTTGATTATCATCGACGAACAGATCCATACAAGTTTCTTCTTAAAAGTTTAAAAAATTTCAACCAATTTTCAGACCACAATTTTCTATTTACTCATACTCTCTGGCCAAACATCGTCCTTATTTCCCATATCGTTATGTGAGAGACACTGATCGAGTAATTTTCAATACTTTGTTCTAAACACTTCCAGCTTAATTTAGGGTGCCGCAGCTAACAATTTTTGGTACAATCGTTATTATCAATTTACTCCCCTGTTCAAACGTTCAATATTCCGTCCCTATTTCTACTATCGGTTAGCTAAATCTTTCAAGAGTAATTAAGAGATCTCCTTTTAAAGTCATGATTTTGACAACCCAAGCTATTCAAGACGAGCATACGACCCATTCTTCACGCCAAATTTTGATGCGTATTCCTATGGAAATTGGGGAAAAGTTCGACAACATTATGTTTGAAAAGAAATCAAAGAAAAAGATGAGAGAATATAATTTGAATTTGAAAACAGATTTCAAAATATAACTAAAAATAAAATTTGTAAAAATCAGATAAAAAGTCATGTCGTGAATGAATTCGAAACAATTTTCTTTGTAAAGCGAAGCCTTTCAAACCTAATCAAGGAAGCTAACAAGAACTTAATCTCAAAGTGCCATTTTAAAATCTTGTTTATTTTTACTCTATGTAACACTTGCTTTTAATGCCTATAGTTTTATTCTCTGATTTACTGGAAGAAACCAATTTCCCCTAATCTTCTCAGAATGTTTACAACAACAAAAAATGCATGATTTGCCCAGTTGTTTATTTAAAAGTATAAGACGGGGGTGTGTTGAATTGAATAAAAAAAAGAAAGAATGATACAGAAAAATAAATAGAAAGAATAAAAGATCTGCTTTTTCCCCTCCCATTTTACTTTAAAAAATATTAAATCGATCGGTAAAAAGCTATTTTATCCCCTTTCTTACTAAACAATTTTAAAATAAAATTTACCCCCAATTCCTGTAGATGACCTCAGACAGAATTGGACCGGTTGTTCCAGATTTGACTGGCGAAGAGGCCAACAGACTTGAACGAACCAACTCCTTGGTTGAATTGGCCATCAGAGATGGAGTTCCATATCCACAAAGGCCTGCCATAAATAATGTGCCTCCATATCTGAATATGGTAAATTTTTATTGAAGATTTAAAGAAAATAATACCTTAAGTTGACTCGAACATTTTCCGTACCAAATGTAAATCAGTACACGGTAATGATCTAAATTTGATTTTAATTTTTTTTTAATTAAAAATTCTACAGGGTGCAATCGGACCCTACAGGCCATCAATGCCTGTCTATACCTATTATAGCTACAAATGTTACTTTCCTTATCGAAACTATCGAGGATATACACTGGTAAATATTTTAAAACTTTCTAAATATTATTTACGTGTTTATTCAAGGCGGATGCTTATTGGTACGACCGCTATTACTACTTTTCGCCCATATACAAAAGATCAATGTTTCCAGTTAAATTCCGGCACTCGTATGTTTTTGGAAGGTTAAAAAGTTAATTTTTTATAAATTTTAGTGACTATAAAGCCAATCCAAATTATTGGCATTATCCACACACCTATTGGAGTTACCCTTACCAAGGAAAATGGTAAGAAATCCAAAAAATAAAATTCCCCAATTAAACAAATTTAAAGGTATGATTATGATAACCCAACAAATTACCGCCCATTCTTTGACCCACGCATCAGCGCATCATTTTCAAGACCTTACCACTACCGATCACATGCGCTTGCACACCCAAACAACCACCAACAAGGAATGATCCAGAATCGATTCTAAAAATTATCAAAAATTTTATTAATAGATTAGTAAACAATTTTTAAATGGAGAATTAAAATTTTTTAATTTTAAAAAGTAATATCCAGATCGTCATCATCAGATGTATTCATTTCCTCGTCATTGTCATCCAAATTAACCTCCTTTCTTTCAGTAAAAGGAGTTTGTATAGAACTTAAAATTACATAAAGTATGCAGGCAGAATGTTTTTTTAACCGGCTTAAATAAAAGTGGGCTATCGACTGAGACCCAGACAAAACGAAACCAGCCCCATGGTAAATAAAAAATCACATAAAAAGATAAACTCACTCATCTCCTCCACCAATTGGTCTAGGCGCATCAGAAGGTGTTCTATAATTTGCAGTAGAATGATATTGCGTTTGTGGTGTTGAATTATAAGAGCCTTTAGCCAATTTATCCTGATCTTCCTTCCTTTTACTTTTAATTAATTGCAAAATTCGGTAACCTTCCTCCTAAAATAATAATTTTAATAAGTAAAAACAAATGTAAAAATAAACCTTTGACATGTCAAAATTAAGGCATCGTTGTGCGTATGAGTAGGAAGTATCAAGATTTCCTTGTTCTAAATTGTAACAGGCCAAGAATCTGCAAGAAGTTGCAATAAGACTTAGATCTCCAACCTTTGAAAATGAGAAAACAAATGTTTAAGTCGAAAATATGGCATTTTTAATAACCAAATGACAAAAATATTCAAATGACTGAAATGTCCAAAAGAACATAAAATTATTCGATTGCCCAAATAAGTTAAATGCTCAGAATGTCTAAAGTCGATTAAATGTCATAAAAATGCTAGCTCACCAATTCCTCGGTGTACAATGTCAAATATGCTTCATAAGCTTTTGCTGTATTTCTGCTGTCATTTTGATCCTCATAAAGTCTAAAAATATGTAAAAAATTTAAACATAAATCAAACTTTGCTAAATGAATTAATGCATTCCCTTCAACATCCCCAATTTGAAAAGCTTTTTTGAAACATTTTTCAGCATCTGATTTTCTATCCAATTTCGAAAATATAACTCCAAGAGCAATTAACATTCGAGAATCATCTGGACGACATTTATGTGCTTTTTGGTAATAAAATAAAGCATTTGTTGGTTGCTTCATAATTTCATGTAATTGGCCTAATCCATACCAACCTCTATAGCAATTTCTATCTATTACTAAAAATGAGTTCAAATTATTGAAAAACTAATTTTAAAAATCCAAACCTGTTGCTTTCTTATAAGAAGCAGTCGCTGCTTGATGATTTTTTGTTTCTAAATATTCATGGCCTAATAAAACCCAAAGAGACGCATTCCTTGGACATAACATTATTGAACGTTTTAGAAATTCCTGAGCTTGTTCATGAATGTTTTTTGCGCTGTAGTAATTGGCTAAATAAAAAAAATATTAAAAATTTTTAATTAAAATTTATTAAATTTACTCACCGACAATACAACAAGTTTCCCAATTGAATTTATGACTATCAAAAAACCATTTTGCTAGTGAGGCAAGTTCTGTGAAGTTTTGCTAAAAAATATTTAATTAAACCAAACTAAAAATCCGAGATGCAGTTCAAAAAAATAAATTCATTCAAAATGATTACTTACTCGAATGTATAATGAATCGGAATAGAAATGCATCTAAAAAGTAATTTAAAAAAAAAAAATTAAAATTAAAATAAAACCTGTTCAATTCTATAAGGATCAGATTTTCTAATTTTTTGGAAAGAATTAATTGCACTATCATGTTCTTGTAATTCTGATTGAGCAGCAGCTATTTGGCAAAGAATATAAGGAGAAGCACCCAAATGTCTAGAAACATCAGTATATGCCTCTATAGCACAAACAAAAAGTAAAAGTCGAGACATGGTTTCGGCAACAAATAAATTATAAAGCCAAGTTTTGCTGTAAACTTCTTTTTCAATTTTGACCTTGAAATAGTTTAAATTTATTTTGAAATCAAATTTATAAAAATACAAATATATACCACATAAAATCCATCTACTAAAGTCGAGAGGCATTCCCATGCTGGCCAACAACGATTGTCTTGTTGAATCTAAAAACGACTTGATAAAATAATTTTTAGAAAGGTAAACCGCTTCACTAAAAGCTTGAATAGCCATATCATTTGCATCACATTTAATTCTTACCAGGCCTAATCTAAAGAAAATTTTTTAATAAAAATGAAAAGTAAAAATAATTACAGGTAATTTAAAAAGCAGTCGAATAAATGTGGAGAATTCAACTTTAGTGCTTCCAATTCACTTCTTAATTCTGAAAAAAATAAAAAGATTAACATTAAAAAAGGAAAACAAAAATAAACCTGAAATATTATCATCAGACGACGGCTCCTTCTTTTCCAAATCGTCAGCATCGCTTTCAAATCTATCCCTTATAGAGATCAAATACCAGGAATAATAATACAAAAAGGCCTCCAAACTGTCCGATTCTTTGCTTTTTGATAGGAAAAACTGAAATTTTTAATTAAAAAATTTTGTTAAAATAAAAGTCAACTAACAAAAATTTTTAATAAATAAAACCTTAGCACGATGGTAATACTTGCTGGTAATCATTGTTCGTACAAACATTATTAAAGCCCGTCTTCTCGTATCCATTTCTCCATAATGCCAATGAGAGGTCTGTGCAAAATCTGGAGCTGCAAAATGGCTTTGAGGTAGATGGTTTAGCTGTTCATTCGCCCTTAAAATAAAAAAACTTTAAGAAAAAAAATTTTTTAATCATAAAATTACCAAAGAGCATGTTCAAACATACAACGCAATTCGCACTGTTCCGCCAGCCAGAATAAATCATTAATAACTTTGCCTTGGTTTACGCTAGATTCACTTTCATTGTCAGCAGCACTTGATTCAAGCATAGATTCCATCTTTTGAGATCAAAAGCCAGAGGGAAATTTTGTAAAAATAATAAGAAACTTGATTTATTTAACCTAAAATTATGTATTAAAAAATTATTTAAAAAATTCTATTCCATATATTTTACAAATATCATAAAAGTAAAAAATGAGAAAAACATTCATGAAAGTAAAATGATTATTTAACGCAAAAAAATTCGAATAAAATAGCAAAACTTATAAAATTAAAGACAAATGTAATTTGTGTATCCAAGAAAGGAAGATTTTTTAAAATAATATTTTTTAAATTGCAGCGGAGTTATATGATTATAAAACAATATACTTTTTTCTTAGAATAATCTCACACATGAAAAATATATAAAATAATTTCTTACAAAATTAATAAAAACCTTTAATATCCTGTTGCAGACACGTTTTAACATAAGCCTCCAAATCGTGAAGAGTCACCGGCTTGAGCGTCTCAAAATCGATTTCAATTTCATCTGGATTGAAGTCTGTAATATTCTCACGAGCTTCAATTATGTTTACAACACTAAAAAATAATTTTTAATTAAAAAATAGGAAAATCATTACGTTGCCAATTTATCAGCAGACAACATATTTATATCCATTGAAAGTTGACGCTTTTCATCATAAGTCATTGGTTCTGTCGCATGTTCATCCTCTGAATTGAATGTTTGCTCTTGAGAAGATGGTGGTTGTCGGCTAACAGTTGAAACAATTGAAGCGTTTTTAGCGCCTGCATCTTGATTGCTCGGAAGTTGAACACCTCCATTAGAAACTTAATATTAAAAATATTCTTGTTTTAGTCTCGGTAATTAAAAATAAGAAACCATTCATTGGAACACGTGGATCAGCCTCCTTCTTCTTGGCTAAAACACCTAGACACATTTTAACATAAGCCTCCAAATCGCGAAGAGTCACCGGTTTGAGAGTCACAAAATCGATTTCGATTTCCTCTGGATTGAAGTCTGTAATTTTCTCACGAGCTTCAATTATGTTTACAACACTAAAAAATAATTTTTAATTAAAAAATAGGAAAATTATTACGTTGCCAATTCATAAGAAGACAACATATTTATATCCATTGAAAGCTGACGCTTTTCTTCAAAAGTCATTGGTTCAATCGCATGTTCATCCTCTGAATTAAATTCATATTCACGTTTAGGTGCTGCCGAACTCTCTTTAAAGCTAGATTCACATTCATTGTCAGCAGCACTTGGTTCAAGCATAGATTCCATCTTTTGAGATCAAAGATCAGAGAAATTTTGTAAAAATAATAAGAAACTTGATTTATTTAACCTAAAAATATTAATTAAAAAATTCTATTCCATATATTTTACAAATATCATAAAAGTACAAAATGAGAAAAACATTCATGAGAAATTAAAAAAATATTGACAAAGTAAAATGATTATTAACGCAAAAAAAAATATTCGAATAAAATATATATAGTAGCAAAACTTGTAAAATTAAAGACAAATGTATTTTGTGTATCCAAGAAAGGAAGATTTTTTAAAATAATATTTTTTAAATTGCAGCGGAAAGTTAGATGATGATAAAACAATACGCTTTTTTTACTTAAAATAATCTCAGAATTTTAAAATAAAATGAAAAGAGAGAGAAAGATGATGAATTTTTTTCAACTAAAATATATAGCTAAGTCAAAAGGTATATATAATTGTATAATGAGCAGTAAAATTATCTGGAGAGATTAAATGAGAAAATATAATATTAATATTGTATATAGATGACTTTGGTGCGCCAATTATTTTTAAAATTTATTTTTCACATTTTTATAATTTTTTTTTTAAAATCGCCTTTCAAAATTCGCCATGAGTTCCATCTGGCTAGTCATATCAACATGTTCCATTTCCTCACGTTTTCTTCGCTCCTATTTTTTTTAATTTTAAGAAACAACCCTTAAAAACCAAAAACCTTTTCCATTTCTCTTCTTCGATTAATCTCATCCTGATCAAGCTGCGGCTTTGTAACTTGTTGTATGGGTTCTGAAGCGCCATTTGAATTGACCGACGGAATCTGCTGTTGTTGTTGCTGCTGTTGCATTTGTTCAATTTCTCTCTGCTTACGACGTTTTTCCTCTTCCTCTTTTAACAAACGCTTCTTTAAAATTAAAAAATTTAAACAAATACAAACGATTAAAAATACAAAAAAAGATACCCTCTCTTCTTTTTCCCTAGCTTTCATTCGAAATTGTTCAAAAGCAGCACTTGCCGCAACCGTTGAGTTTGTTTGCCCACCTTCTACAGGCCTTTGTGCTAAAGAACTCCAAGAAGTCTTGTTTGTTATGCCCGTATTTCCTCCTTTGTCATCATTTCCAGAAGGCAGCAATAAATCAAGAACAGAGCCAGCCGTGCCTGCACTCATCTCCGTCGCATTGCTGGACTGGAACAAAGGAGCCGCTCCACTGTGAACATGCGAAGATGGCTGTGGAGGCATGCTTATTGTTGAAGCTGTGTTGAGGACAATTTGAGAATTATCTTTAAAAAACGGATAGAATTGGAGAAAATATTTTCAATATTAAATAAAAAGTATAAAAGAAAACTCGAATTTAAATAAAATAATCGTCAAACTACCTTGTTGCTGAGGACTACTCTTCTGATTTTTGTTTGGTACCGTTGTGACAGTAGATGGAGCAGCAGCGGCTTGCATTTGTTGAGGAAATATCTTTAATTGATGGATTTCTCCATTTATACAATTTTCAATTGCCACCTTATTATTACTATTGTTTACATTCATCACTGCTTGTTTACGCGGAGTTGGCTTCCCTTCTGCAAATAAAATATTTTTAGTATTTGAGCTTTTATTTAGAACAAAATAAAGCAATTTATATTTTTATAAAAATTAATTTGAAAATACAATGGCAGTTGTGAATAAAAAAATAATTTCGAAACGTCAATTTTACAATTAGACAAAACTTAAAACCTATCCTAAATATTGCTAATTAGGTATTCATTTTTCATGAAATATTTGGCAAGATAAAACAAAATATTTAAAAATAGTACAGAGATTAATGGTTGACTGGGTAAGTTATGTAAATTAATGTAAAGGCTTAATATTTAAAGAGATCGCAAAAAAGGGAAAGGATAAGTAAAAAAGATTTATAGGACCTATATTTTAAAGAAAATTTATAAAAAATTTATTTAAGCACCGAGAATAATTTCAATAATTTTAATTTTCAAGAACCATACTTATCCTTTCCAAATCAATATATAATAATAATTTTAAAAACATTCAAAAAAATGTGGAATTATCCTCGGTCTTTTAGTTCTTGAGATTTTCTTTCTCTCTAACCTGATTCAGAATCCGAAGAATCACTTGAAGACTCCGAAGATGAAGAACCACTCGAAGAAGAATCCGAAGATGACTCATCCTTTGAAATATTTTGCTGTTGAGAAGATGGTGGTTGTCGGCTAACAGTTGAAACAATTGAAGCGTTTTTAGCGCCATCATCTTGATTGCTCGGAAGTTGCACACCTCCATTAGAAACTTAATATTAAAAATATTCTTGTTTCAGTCCCGGAAAGACTGTGTTAAAAATAACAAACCGTTCATTGGAACACGTGGATCAGCCTCCTTCTTCTTGGCTAAAACACCTGAAAAATATATAAAATAATTTCTTACAAAATTAATAAAAACCTTTATTATCCTGTTGCTGACACATTTTAACATAAGCCTCCAAATCGCGAAGAGTCACCGGTTTGAGAGTCTCAAAATCGATTTCGATTTCCTCTGGATTGAAGTCTGTAATTTTCTCACGAGCTTCAATTATGTTTACAACACTAAAAAATAATTTTTAATTAAAAAATAGGAAAATCATTACGTTGCCAATTTATCAGCAGACAACATATTTATATCCATTGAAAGTTGACGCTTTTCATCATAAGTCATTGGTTCAGTCGCATGTTCATCCTCTGAATTGAATTCATATTCACGTTTAGGTGCTGCCGAACTCTCTTTAGCAGCTTTCTCTGATTTAGGTTTATTTTTCGAACCAGGTTTACGTCCGCGTCTGCCTACGCCAGCCAGTTGCTGTGATTGCATTTGCGACATGTGTTGAGGAACTGCAGTTGAAGACGGTGGAGCAACCAGATTACCTTGTAATTGTTGTTGCGGCTGTGTTTGAGGAGCAAGTGTTGAAATTTGTTGAATCGCAACAGAAGACAGAGCTGTACTCTGAACTAATGCCGGTGCACTTAAACTACTGCCGCCTTCTATAACTGATGGTTGAACTAGAAAAAGATAAAAAAATATAATTTTGAAAATCATCATTTAAATGAAACATACCACCAAGTCCTGAAATAAAGCCTTTGGGCCTTCCAGGTCCAGATTTCTTTTTAAAAGATTGTGTAGGCGCCACAATATGTTGCGGAATGGTCATTGGAATATTTTGTTGTTTCACAGATTGCTGAACATTTAAACTACTAGTAGATGTTTGAGTGGCCAACATTGGAGGCAAGAAGGCAGTCGATGGAATATTTTGAACAGGAGCATTAAGCGCACCATTAATTGCAGAATGAAGATCAGCACTAAGTTGCGGCAAAGGTTGATGTTGCGCGCGAGCCTCACGACGTTTAAATCTAAAAATCAAATGACATCACTTTTATTTTATGGTTAGATCAGACAGCGAAGAGATGGAGGCGGAAACCCTTAAAAAGGACCTTATCATAGAAAATCATACTTAAGTGAAAGAAGTTCTTGGCTATATTGTTGAAGTTGAGAAAGTTTATCATTAACATGATAAAGCATTAAATCTATTTGATCATCATCATCAATTGGTTTAGCTGATTGAGATAATGACAAAGGTGGCATATTCGAAGAAAATGAAGGTTTTGCAGCTTTGAACGAAGGAAAATGTTCTTTTTGTTCTTCCTTATGTAAAACTGGAAGTTGTTGATTTATTTCTATTGGCTCCTTAGTTTCAGGTGGTAAATACTTCCAACGGGCATTAAAATAATCCTAAAAAATTAAATAACTCGAGCTCCTCCTGAAAAGCTCGAACCAAAAGCTGTTTGCCAAGTTTATTGACCATTTGCCCATCAGGATTGTAAGTAAAACAATTGTTACACATGAGCATAATGTCACTTTTGAACTCGTCTGGATTGACATATTGGCGAGCATCCATTTTTCTTTTTATTGTACCAAGATCTATAGGTTCCTTGATAATATCGTAATAGTCGTACAACTTCAGTCCTTCAACATCAACTGGCTCCAAAAATGCCCAATTGAAACCTAAAATGATTTTTTAATAATAAGGTTGCCGAAAAATCATTTAAGAAAAAATTTTAAAATGATTTGTTTTAAATTAAAACAACCTTTACACTTTTTCGAAACAATAAGCTCTGTTAATAATTTTGTACAAAATTTCATTTGCTCATTCAGTTTTACTTTCAGTCGAGGTTTAAGTGTTGAATAATCAATTGGAGGAGGTCCCTTCTTTATTGGTCTAACTTCACGTTTTGTTGGCAATTGTTTGGAAGATGGCCCTTGATCTTCATCGAAACTTGTTGTTGTATCCGCTTTCCTTTTAACACCCTTCTAAATTTAAAAACAAAATTAAAAATGATAAAATACAATAAAAAGAAACCCCTTTTTGATCATCAGTAGAATCACTTTCTAACTTAATGATACCAATAGAGGAAGAACTATCAGGAAGACCACGTTGAGCAGAGGACTCGCGACTTGCTTAAAAGATCAAAATATTATCATATTAATAAAAGGTAGGAAAAGAAGCGCTAAAGGTGCTCGAAGAATTAAGGAAGAAAAAGAAGTTTAAAAATGAAAGGTTAATGAGAAAAGGATAATAAGAAAATTTTAAAGAAAAAGAGTGCAGAAGCCTTAAACAGAAGAAGAAAATTCAGGTGCTAGTAGAAGAGAAGATGGGTTGATATTTTAGAGAAAGCTTTCATATGTCAAAATTAAAATATCAATCCAGAAATAAACCAGAAATTTGCGAGCACCTTGTAGAGTAGCGTTGTGAAAATAGCTTAAGATGGCTGTTGCAGATTCACACAAGCTATTAGACGGACTATTAGCTACATTAGTACCTTTTGTAGTTGTTGAAGCTGCCCGAACAATCTTTTTTATTCCACCTTTGTTTCCACCTTTCTTCTGATTAGGAAAAGGAATTTCATGCTCCTAAAAAGTAAAATGACAAGTTACAAATATTTTTAATGATTTTAAATTTTGGAGAGATACGAAAACCCATTTTCTAAAAGACCTCTTTCGGAAACTTTTTCATACGATCTCGATACAAATTCTCAACATTTTTGCACATTAAAGTGACATCATCTTCACACTGATTGAATTTGTAACAATTTGACCAAATTTGTTCAAAATCCTAAAAATAAGACTTACGTTAGTAGGTATTTTACTGATTCTCATCAGTATAAATTGTTCGAGTTCTTTTGCCATCTTATAGACCCCATATTCAGGTGGATTGTAAATGTAGCAATTGTTGAAGATTTGCATGATGTCCTAGAAATTGAAATATTGGAAAAAAGGAACCGCCCAAAAAAGCACACAAAATCTTACAAAAGAGGGAAATGGGATCTATAACCTAATGGCAAAATCACAAACAAATATACAAAAAAAAATAGAAAAAACCTTCATGCATTCCTGAGCTGAATAATAATACATATTCTTTAAACGTTTTTCAATTGTACCCAAATCCATTGGCCGTTTAATAACATTGTGATAGTCCTGCAAATTTAAAATTAGAGTGAACAACTGCAATTCTTGGAAGTATTAATCAAAATCAAAATTTATCTACCAGAAAGAGTGCCATCAAGGATTAATTTAATGATGACTCACCTGAATTCCTAATTTGATAGAATCAACAGGCCTCTGGAAAGGCCATGAATGTTTGTGATTTTTAGCTTGTTTGAGAACATCTTTCATAAGAAAATCCAATTGGTTTGTCCAACGAACTGGTTTTCCAACAGGAGGAATTACCCGAGGCTGCACCATTCCGTTGACGGCCTCCTAATTTTTAATTCATACTAGGAAAAAAAATTTATAAAACCAGAATCGGAGACGTCCATCCTTCGAATGTATCCCTGGTAGACGAAGACTCAACAGGAAACTCAACAGGTTCAGTAGATTCATCATCACCATTTCTTGATAACGTTGTTAAATTAGTATCACCAACGGCAGACGAAAGGCTTGTTGTTTCAACAGAATGGTTAACATTCTCATTTTCATTGGGTTGAACATCGGTAGATGTTCCTGCTAGAAGAAAAAAAAATTATTTGAAAAAATAAAGGGTAAATAGGAAGGAATGAATTTAAAAAATAAAAAACCTAATCAAAATTAATTAAATAATACCATCATTTTCTGTTTGATCCTGAGTTGTAAAGTGATTTTCTTCATTTTCGGTTTCAACCTCTGTTTTAAGAGAAATTCTATCAGACATTTGCTGTAAAATAATCTGTAAAATCATTAAAAAATAAAAAAATAAGGTACAAAGATTAATTAAATGAAAATAAGGCAAAATCTTAAAAATTAAGCGCATAAACAATAAATTTTAACAAAAATTACATGAAACCCATAATTAGAGCCAAGAAAACAGGGTAACGCGGCATCAAGAAACATTAAAACACGTAATTTAAATAAAATAAAAAAATATTTATGCGAAATAATGGCGTCTAAACAATAAGACTACAGTAAATCGACGCCGGCAGTTTGCAAGAGAGATAAGGCAAATTCTATAGAAATAGACAACAAAGATAGAGAAAATAAAATAGAAAGAAAAGAAACATACATACTATTTTAGCTCATTTAGCGCTCTTTTAAATTTGTACGCTATTTCTTTATTATAGAAAAAGACAGCATGCGCCAGCTTGACAAAAGGTACAAACGCGATAGACATGTTGAAATGTAAACAGTAAAATGTACAATTTTTATAACGCCATCTTTTAAAATGTTCAATCAGTGAAAATATTTAACTTTGTTCTAGGGTCGGTTATATTTAAGTCCCTACGAGTATTTTCATTGATTTTGAAATTTAAGTTTTTTTTAACTTTCAGAAATGGCCGAACTAGGAAACATCGAGATTCGAAATATTTCAAAAATTGAACGGATTGGGGCACATTCACACATTACTGGACTTGGACTTAAAGAAAATTATGAACCGCTTGATATTGCTGATGGAATGGTTGGACAACATTCAGCGCGCAAAGCTGCTGGTTTAATTGTTAAAATGATAAAGGTTAATTTCTTTATTTTTATTATGTTAAAATTTCAAAAGGATGGTCATATAGCCGGCAGAGCTTTGTTAATTGTTGGAAATCCCGGCACTGGGAAAACTGCTGTTGCAATGGCTATTTCAAAATCGGTTGGTGAAGACACTCCCTTTGTGTCTATATCAGCTAGTGAAGTTTATTCAATGGTAGGAAAATTATTTTGAAATTTTATTTAAAAATTTAAAGAATATTCCAGGATATAAGTAAGACAGAAGCACTCACTCAAGCCTTTAGAAAATCAATTGGAATAAGAATTAAAGAAGAAACTGAGGTTTATTAGTCTTTTCGAGGTAAAATGATTTAATTAAAAAATTTTAAAGGTCCTAAAAGGTGAAGTTGTGCAAGTAGAAATTGATCGTCCTGCAACTGGTGTTGGTCCAAAAGTTGGGAAATTGACTTTAAAAACTACAGATATGGAGGTATTTTGAAAATAAAAATTATGTAAAATTTTGGATTTTTAGGCGATATATGATATTGGAAATAAAATGACTGAATCACTTATAAAAGAACGTATAACAAGTGGTGATGTAATTCAAATTGATAAAGCAACAGGAAAAATTACCAAAATTGGAAGATCAATTTCAAAATCAAAAGATTACGATGCCCTTGGCCCACAAGTTAAATTAGTTCCTTGCCCTTCTGGGGAAATTCAATCACGAATGGAAATTGTAAATACAATTTCTCTACATGATATTGATACAATTAATTCACGTTTGTTTTATTTTTTGAATTTAAACTAAGAAGGAGAATTTTTAGGTTCTCATGGTTATATGGCTGTATTTTCTGGAGATACTGGAGAAATTCGAAGTGAAGTTAGAGAGCAGATTAATAAAAAGGTAGAACTTTTAATTTACTCAAACTTTTTTTTAAATTAAATTCTAAAGGTTATTGAGTGGAGAGAAGAAAACAAAGCACAAATCATTCCAGGAGTGCTTTTTGTAGATGAGGTTCATATGCTAGACTTAGAATGCTTTTCTTTTCTTAATCGATATATTGAATCTGATCTTTCGCCAATTTTGGTTATGGCAACAAATCGAGGAATTACAAATATTCGAGGTACTTCGCTTGGTTCGCCTCATGGAATCCCATTGGATTTGCTCGATCGTTGTTTAATTATTCGAACAGTAAAATATACTGAACAGGTTTGAATTTAATTTATTAACCTTGTATTTCTAAATTATTTTAGGAAATTCGTGAAATATTGAAAATTCGCTCAGCAGACGAATTAATTGAGATGGACCAAGAGGGACTAGATTTTCTTGTTTCAGTTGCTGGGAAAACTTCGCTAAGGTAAGAAAGTTAGAAGTCCGAGCAACAATCTAAAACCTAAAAATTTAAGATATTGTATGCAATTGATCTCGACAGCTGATATCATCCGACAGAGAAGAAAGGGCGAACAAGTCGGCAAGGACGACGTAGAGAAGGCTTATCAACTTTTTAGCGACGTTGGACGTTGTAGAGAAGAAATGGAAAAATACGAGGATTGGTTGATTAATGATGTTAATTGAAAATATTTTTATTAATTTACTTGTTTTGAAAGTGGTTTACGTCCATAAAATTTTTGTTTTTTAATTTACCGAACGTCAGAATTTTGAGGCTTGTTCGTCTCTTTATTTGTCTCTCCTTCCACGGAACTCCTAGCAATTTCTATATGTTCACTCCTGAGTTTTTTGACGAGATCTTGACGAAGTTGCTCTACAGTAGATTCCAAAAGCTGGATCCTGATTAATTTTTTAAATTAACGAAAAATACATAAAATGGTGTTTTAGATCAAAAATGACATTGCCCTACTAAAAATGAATTGAAAAATCACTTACTGTTTGTCCTTAAAGCTCAATGCAGCTTGATGCGATTGTTTCAAATAATTAATATATTCTTTACGATTTGTAGTAAGAAGAGAACAATATTCAACAATTCGATTATATTCTGCCTTAATTTAAATTTCTTTGAATTAAAAAAAATCAAACTAACCAAAATAGCATTTATAACTTCATTAAATTCTTGAACAGAAGCTCCAGATACAATTTTACTTCGATATTTTTCTAATTCTTCTCCAGTCATAAATTTAGGTTGATCGTCCACTTGTTTAGACTAAAATGAGAAAAATATTTTTTTAAAAATTTGTTTTAAAAATAAACTTTACATTGTCTGAGGCTGTTTTTGGCTGAATTTCGTTAACTGCTGGTGAAGCTATTGATTGTAAAAGTTTATGCAAATCTTGAATTTCTGTTTTAGAAACTGGTTGGGCTTGCTGAGGAAATATTTAAATATAAAATTAATTTAAAGAAGAAAAAAACCTTTTCAGATTCAGCCATCAATTCTTTAATTTCAGAGCAGATTCTTTTATATTTTTGTTCAAATGTTTGTTCTTCAGTCTCCCAGTCTTGAGGAGAACCTTCAAATATCTCATTAGCTTTGTAACCACGTTTTAACCGCGATGAAGTCACAGAATCAGAAAAATCTTTAAAATAATATTTTTTAAAACCAAAATTCACAGAAAAATAAAATCCGAAGATTAACTTAAAAGTAAAAAAATCAAGGAAAGACTAGAAATAAATTAAAGAATACCATACCTAGACCCCCTATACCTCAGTTCCATTGAGAAAAACCCGCAGAAATGCTGAGGAATCCAAACAAAATCCCAGAAATTAGGACTTTCCTTGATCCCGGTAAAGCCCAAGAAAATAAAAAACACAAACCTACACCTCCCGAGTCTAATACACAATTTCCAAAACGTCTTTTTGCAGCATTTAAATCAACATGAACTTTTTCAATTTCTTTATTTTCAAAACATTCTTCATTATCGTCTGGCTCTGGTTCAGGCAAATCTTCTGTCTCATAAACATCTTCTTTGTATAAAGACATGTAGATTAATTTATTAAATTATATAGTTAAAAAAATGTTTAAAAATGAATTATTTAAAAACTTTTAATTAAAATACATAGTTATAAAATATTCCCTAGACTTGAACTCAATTTTTGAAAAACAAAAAAAAATATATATCGTCACACAATTTATTTTTTAAATCAAACTTAACATGAAAGAAAAATTGAGTAAAATATTAATGTCATTTCTCAATTTAACTACAATTATTTGACTTTTGAACTGACGTTTATAAAATAAACATAAAATCTAATTAAATGGTGGAATATTTGTAAATTAATATTCTTTTAAGTAGATTTGTGTAAAAGTTGATAGAAAATTATTTTTCTTTATTAAGCGAAGGTAGGTCCAATTTGATCAAAAATGAGTTTGCGGATATCCGAAAATTAAATTTCTTTAACCAAATCCACTTCAAAAGAAAATCTACAAATTTCTGAGATATAAAATAGCAGTAAATATAAATGAATGCAACATTTTACGACAAGATTAAATGATTCGAAAAATATTTTTATGTGAAGCAAATTTATATTTTTTTTATTGAGAGATGACAAAAGAGAGCAAAAAATTTATAGAGGAGTGTTTTAATTATATAAATGGGAATGGGGCGAGTGTATGCAGGAGGACAAGGCCTTTGAATTATTTGGAAATTTAGAAAATCCTTAAACTCTAAGTGTCTAAAAAATTCTCCTGAAAATCTTTAAATTGTCAAAAAATTTCTCAAAAGGCCAAGCCAAAAAAAAAATAAAATATAATAGAAACGGATGATGTGCGCATAAAAGGAGAAAAATAGGACAGAGTAATCGCGAATTAAAATAATATTTTTTCGATCGGTCAGAGTACCCAGGAATATTTTTTTCTAAAATAGAGATCGGATGAAGAGAAGAATTTATAGATTTTTCTAGAAGAAAATTTCAAAAAAATTCAAAAAATTTCAAATTTCCATCCAATCTCTATATTAAAAACACCTAAACAAATATATAAGTTTTTAGTGCCAAAAAACAAACAAAATGATTACCTTTAAATAAAGCCTAAAGTTTTTCCTCTCTTCTCTTGTGTATACATAAAAGTCAAAAAACAAAAAAATTTTCTAATTTTAAATAATTCTTCTCATTGCTTTTTTCTAATTTATATTTTAGCTTTCTTCCCGCAATAACTCAAAAGTGACCATACCAGAACGACTTTCCTGATCCTGTTCAATATTAGCAGCATATGCACCACATTCAACCATTACAATACGATTTTTTGGTAAATTCTTAAACTTTACCATTGCCTAAAAATTAATTTTTTTAAAATTATTAAAAAAAGAAAACAACAAATGGCTGATGATAGTTATCCATAACAGCATAAGGATAATAACGTCCATCAATTCCTTCTTTAGGAATGTATTCTACTGCACCAATAAGTTCATTATCAATTTCACTCTATAAAAAACTCAAAAATTAATTTTAAAAGGTTCTAAAAAACCGTTCCATTGCAGTAAAACGTAATGTGCCCGTCCTTGTATCGACCATTTACTTCATCTGGGACTATCTCTGTTTCATAATTTTTAGGCTGCCAACCAATTAAACGATTCAACGATAAAATGATACAAGGCGTCCCTTTTTGGAAGCCATAATCGGTGTTGTTGCCACAACCTGCTTTGTCAAAAGTATCCAAAGTAAAAAGGCAGGCCTAAAATGACGGAATATTTGGGGTGAAGCAAATAAAATTATTTTTGTAATTTTTAAAAATATAAAACTTTTTTTTTATAAAAAATATAAAACAAAAAAACCTTCGCGTTGCCATTTGCTTTTCCTTCTTTGATAAAATCCGAATTAGACCATTTGTTGATATCATTACATTTGCGAGTATTTTGTTCATTTGAATACTTTGCCAAATATTTATCAATTGTATTGACATAAGCCTCATAACTAGATCTATTTTTTGAATTGAACTTTATTAGAGTTGACTCTGGCTGGTCCTTCAACCAAGGCTGATAGCCAACTCCTTAAATTGTAAAAATAAAATTTTTCAAAAAACAAAAATGACATTTCATCCCAAAAATCATTAAAAATAAAACAGTGTACTCTTGGGCTTTTGTGGCTTGAAAAAAAGTCAAAAAAATATTTAAAAGTAACCTGGATTATCACCAATAATTGTATCCTTTCCATAATATTTAGGTGTTGAATTATCAATAGTCTGAAGAAAAATAGCTAAACAAGCAATCCAAAAAGCTGCGAGAAGAATATAGAAAAAAATGTAGAAAACGACAATTTGTACTTAAAAAGAATTTTCTTTTAGAATTTTTAAATAATTTTAAAAAAACCCCAAGATTTTCCCGTCCGTCCCAAAAAAGTTCCTTCACGTCTATTGAAAATAAAAGTCGATAAAGAAGTTTTTCCTGAAGGTTTTGTCCTGCCATTTGCCATTAACTATAAAAAAGAAATTTGGCAATTAAAAAAATATTTTTTACAGTATTGTTTTCCTCAACAAATTTCCCAGCTTCATCCTTCGTCATATCAGCTAAATCGCACAGAGCGAGAATACAAAATATTTATTTTTAAAATTCTACACTATCTATATAGACAAATAATCCTGCTAAAGATATATCTTTTTTATATGATACTGAAATAATTAAAAAAAAAATAAAAAAATAAATGGATAAAGGTCAAAGTTGGAGAATCGCGTTTAAAGAAAAATTAGAAAAATAAAAAAAGTCAGGGAGATTGATTTTTAAAGAAAAATTTCAAAAAAAACTTATTTAAAAGTCAGCGATATTTTTGGAAAATTAAAAGAAAATAAAAAATAAAATTTAAATGTTTCATTAAATTAACAAATTAATCATTTTAATTTAAAATGATTTTCAAGAGGTAAATAAAAGAATAAAAAAAATTCGAGACAAGCAAATAAAAGGCAAAAAAAAAATAAAAGAAAAGCAAAAAAGCATACAAAACGCGCAATAAAAAATAAAGAAAAAAAAAGAAAATCAATTTTTATAGATGGCAACTTTCTTTAAAATATTTTATTTAAATAAATTTAGAAAAAAATTATTAAAATCGGAAATCAGTTTTAAAAAAGACCAGATAAATTTTTATTGAAATTGCGCGTAAATTTACTAAACATAAAAAATGATGTGAGATCGAGAAATTAAATATTAAAAAAAGAAAAATTGAAATTGATAGAAAAACCTGTTTTAATTTTAAGAACTCGCGCGAATTGACGGATGAAAAAAAAAAGATTTTGTTATTCAACAATAAAAAGTATTTAAAAAAATAGCAAAAAAAATTGGAAGATTTTTTTACCTTTTAAATATTTTTAAATATGGACTATTTTTAAAAAAAAGAGTAATTATTCAGGGAAAGAATAGAATGAACTTTCTTCCTTCTGTCACCCCTTTTTAAAAGTGTAAAAAGAAAAGCATCGATTTGCTAGGTCATTCGTTCGCATAACCAAAAATTACCAACAAAACCACTTTCAGGACAACAAAACAGGTGGTCGGGAGTTAAAGAAAAAAGAAAATAAATGAGCGACAAATGAACCCAATATGCTGATTTTTGGGTATTTTTTTACAAAAAAAAATTATTTCGTTTCTTAACAAAAATAAACATATTAGTATACGCGTGTAAAAAAATACAAAGGATAAGCTAAGATGAACACAAAAGTAATATATAAAACATAGAAACAGCATGTCAACATTTTAAGGCTGTAAAAAGAATTGACTTATAATAGTGTATATAAATAATCTAGATGTTTCTTCTGCCAGCCTCTTTACTATTTCCTGAGACACATTGCCAGAGTACTCTCATTTCTATAGCTAATTTTCCCACTAGAGACAGACACAAAAACAGATAGATTACTTACGTCTTTTCAAATAGACTAATAGCCTTCAACCACTTTTAATATACACTTTTTTCTCTATCTCTCTTTGTTCGTTTGTTCTCTAACCATCTTACAATTTCTATTTTTTCTCTTTTTTAGTTAATTTCTCTAGCCTTTAACGAACTTATTCTTATTCTCTAACCTTTTATCTTAATTTTTCTGAATATTCAGTCTGGCCACCCGGTAAATTGAGGCTGGTGGTGACAGGAGTATTGTGTGGACTTTCTTATTTTCGTTCCGCCTCCTTTCATATATTGCTGCCAGCCTTGTTGACTGATTGTCTCGTTGACTAGTAAATGAATATAAATAAAAGAAAATTTTGAACGAATTTACTAAAATCGACGGAAACTCTCAAAAATGACGTTTTAACAACAAAAGAGTTTAATTTTGGATTTTGGAAAATAAATGAAAATCGAAGTTTTCAACAAAAAAAACTAAACAAATGTTCGGAAATGAAATGATCTTTCACTTTTTTCTATTTTGTCAAGACTCAAATTGAAAAACAGAAAAACTGTTGAAAGATTTTTTTAAAAATTTAATCGAACAAAAAAAACTACTGGCAATATAAAATAGTCAAAACAATTAAAAGATTAGTAACGATAAGAAATAAGTAGATGATTATATTTAATTTGAAAGTACATATTTTGAAAAAAAAACAAGGAAGTGTTTTTAAAAATATATTAAGAATATTTTTCCTAAAGAATATTAAAATATGGAAATAATTTAAACGAAAGCTTATTGGAACACAACAACAACATCAAGTCTTTGGAAGGCGAGAAAAAATAATATATGGTTATTTGGGAAGACATAAAAAATAAGAAAAGTATATAAAAAGAAGAAAAGTGCTTATAAAAAGCTTTCTCGCAGTACCACCTGCGGCTTTTTGCAAAAAACTCTCCTGCAAAAGACACATAAACAATATTTTTTGGTAAAAAGGCAAAAATTGGATAAAATTGGACGGTCAACGATTGTAAATGGGGAAAGAACAAAAGTTGGGGCATAATTTATTCAATTGATTTTATCTTTTGCAGTCAATTTTTCTTTGTTTTAGAGAGAAAATAAATTATGATAAAATTGTCAAATAAATAAAATATGCCAGAAATGTGTGAAATAAGCAAAAATACGAAAAGGAATTGGAATTCCAAAAACGTGAAAATGTTAGCATGGGTGGACGATAAATGAGAAAAAGGAAGTTCTAAAAAGTGAGCTTTTTGATCTATCAACTAATTTTTTTAGCATTTTTAGTGAGCTATCAAAGTAAAAAGATCACTGAGTATACAATGTCAATAATATTTAGCATTATATGTTGAACAATTTAAAAGAAAAGAATTTACAAAAATTACAGTGAACACAAGACTATTGATCATTGAAAAAAAAATATTTCAGAAAGATTTTTTATTTTGTAAAATTAAACAGCAAAAGAAATAATTAAAATTAGTAGATTGTACAATAAAAAGGACCAAAAATAAAAATTTAAAAAAATATTTAAGCTTATAAAAATAAAAAGAGAAGCAACTCAATAAATAAATAAAAAAAAAATAAAAATGCGCCTATCAAGTCAAGTGTTTGAGTGAAGAAATAAAGCAAATAAAGAGGGGCCCAAAGTCCTGTTTTTTTTGCTTCTGAATTTAAGGAATTATTTGAATTAACTTTTACTTTAATCAAAAAATATTTTTTAAAAAGTTTTTTAAGTCTAACAATTTTTGTTTACATAAAATTGCATATATTGCATTTAATTTTTGTTTAATGTTGAGGAGAAAAAAGAAAATCTGATTGAAGTTTGTAAAATAAAAAGAGTTATTGAAGCACAACGTGAATGGGAGATCGGAAACAGATTAAAAAAGGTGGAAGGTAAAAAGGGGAAAAAGGGAAAAATGAAAAGAATTAAAAATGTTTTAAAAAATAAAAATCAATAGTAAAAATTTAAAAAGATGATCTCGCGATTAAAATTTAAAAATTTAGGGTTATTGAATTTTTTTAAGGTGACATTATTACAACTTTCATTGAGTTACCATTTTAATCTTTACCATTTTTAAATTTTACCATTATGAAACATTAAAAATCTAAAATTACCAATCCAACATCCCCTCGCAGTTTTTCTTCGAAATATCAATTCCAATCCTGCGCCATTAAATTTTAATTCATAAATACTAGACATAGGATTTAATTTTTTAATTTAACTAATCTTTAATTCTTTTGTAATTCAGGAAATCGGGTTCAGTATTTTGTTTTCATCGTAAATTATTAAATTTGTTTCTTCTTTATTGCTCCATATAAATTATTCTTTGTTGATTGTTAACTGACGCAAAATCTTTTCAAACATTACCTTATGTAAAATTTTAATTTTTGTTTAAATTAATATGAAACAAATTTAGGAACACATGTCTGCCGCAAGTACTTTATCAAAGGAAAACAATTTTTTAGGACTTGGATTGTTTAATTCGCCAAAGACTCCATTGACAGTATATTGATATTTATTTTTTTTCTAAATTTTTCTGCTGTGACTTTTTTTAATCTTTCATGATTAATTGCTAAATATTTAACTTTATTTTTAAGGAAAGTCCCAATAATCCTCTTCGTTTGATACCGCGTGCTATTGCTTGTAAAGAAAATGCTTCTGTTAAACGAAAAGCTCCATCTCTCAATCGCTTATTTGAGTTTGTGGAGACTGGGGAGCTTGAACCTTTATCTTCAAATTTGACTGGAAAAATTTACGCTTTGTGTGATGAATCTGAATGTATTACCTTGGATACTCCTGTTCGACCAACTACCAGTTCTAATGGATTTATTCCTGTAGATTCTAAAGGTTGAATTTTTTGTTATTAAAAAAATTTTTTTTATTTAAGAAAGTTGCAATGGAGTTGACTTAACACCCAAATCAAGCAAAACAAAATCCTTGGAAAATGGAGTCCCCATCCCCAACAAAACAACTAATGATAGTCCTGCCGATGTAGTCAAACCCAATTCTTTCCCAAATACTAATTTGGGCAATCCTCGCGATCAACAATGGTAATATTTAATATTTTTTACTCCTTTAAATTTTTTTAAAGTTTTAGGTTAAAAACTATTTATTCTTCATGTGAAAACGAGAGACCTTCAACATCACATTTTAATGGGAATCCGTCTCGCAAAAGGGTTTTATCTGACAGAGGAGAGCAAGAAAGTCAATTTCCAAAGGTTGATCGAAGTACAATATTTAATACTTGGGATGGCTGTCATGTTTTGGTTTGTTTTTTAATATTCTTTTTGTTTTTTTTCTTAAATATTCTGAAAGAACTAAATTTAATCAGATGGGCAAAACTTTTTCCCACCTAGAAATCATAGAATTACCAGCTTTATTAATTTTTAAAAATTTGATTTTTTTTAATTCAGAAAATTTTGACATATGACTTTACAACTGAAAATTTTTTTTCTTGAATATTCTGAAAGTACTAAATATAATCGGATAAGAAAAACTTTTTCCCATCTAGTAATCATAAAATTATCAGCTTCATTGATGTTTTAAAAAATCGATTTTTTTTAAATTCAAAAAATTTTGACATATGACTTACAACTGAAAAATTTTTTTCTTGAATATTCTGAAAGAACTAAATATAATTAGATGGGCAAGACTTTTTCCCACCTAGAAATCATAAAATTACCAGCTTTATTGATGTTTAAAAAAATCGATTTTTTTTTTAATTCAAAAAATTTTGCTTAAAAGAAATCATTTTTGCTTTAGAATGGAAATCCATGCGCTTCTGGCTTGATCAACCCAATGAATAATTGCTTCCTAAACAGCGTTTTACAAGCAGTTGTGCATATTCCTCATTTGGCTAGAATGATTCTTGATATAAAGGATTTTAGAATGTGTAGGAAATCGTCAGGTTTATTCACTTTTATCAATTTCCTTTACAAATTTTTTTTCTGTTTAAGTTAATAAAATGAATGGCTTTGATTGTTTTCATTGTGGACTGAAGACTCACATTTGCAAAGCCATCAAATCTACTCACCCTTTAAATACAAATTGGATTCAGCCATTTTTGAGAAGTATTAATTTTTAAATATTTGACAACCCTAATAATTTTAGAAATCTTTCCTCATCATCGTCATGGGTGTCAAGAGGATGCGCATGAGATGTTGACACTTTTATTGGGTGCTTTGGAAATCGGGCCACCAAAACCAACATTGAATGGTCTTAAAGTGAATGGGTTAAGTCCCTCAACTCCAATAGAACAAATATTTGGCGGAAATATGCGAAATCAAGGTACGCTGTAAATTTTCACAAATTCGACGTTTTAAAATAATTTAATTTATAGTTGTTTGTAACACTTGCAATGCTGAACACATCAATTATGAAAGAATTCGGGAAATGAATTTGGGTCTGACTCGTACATGTAATGCTGACGTTGAAGCACTCATTGATGATTTTTTCAGAGATGAACAACTTCAAAATTTTTTCTGTTCAAAGTTTGTCTTGTTTATTTTTTTAAATTAAAACAATTTTTAAAGGTGCAAAAAGAAGCAAACTGCAACCAGGCATACTTTCTTATTGAGTGCTCCGTACGTTTTAATTATTCAAATAAAACGTTTCAACGCATATGGAGGAAAAAATCGGACATATGTGAGAGCAAATGTAGTTTTACATTTTTATTGATTTTCTTAAAATTACTTCCATTTTTTAAAGAAATTCATCAATCTGAGCAAACATTCTTATCGTCAAGAACAGTTCGTTTATCAATTGCACGGTCTCATCCAACACATTGGTGGTGGTCTAAATTTTGGTCACTATATTTGTGCAATGCGCGGCTTTAACAGCAGAGATATGTATTTATTTGATGACTCTGAGGTTTTTCTTTGGATATTTTATAAGAAATTTTTAAATATTTTAAGAGAAGACCGATACCCCTGAAGAATGTTATGGAGAAGATGGAGCCGTACATCTTGTTCTATACCAGGGTAATTTTTTAAATAATTTAAAAAGAACTTGAAATCGAAAAAATCCTTCAATTAAGTTCTAATTTTAAGAAATCAAATTTTTATGGTTTTCAAAAATCAGGTATAAAGAAGGAAAATATTCTATTTTTACTATTAAGTAAAAATGAATGGTAAAAAATTTTTGGGTAAAAATATTTAATGCCAGCAAAAGCTTCTCCCACATTCAGCATCAAATGTCCAATAATCACGTCAAACCAATTCCTCGGCGTTCATTTGAAGGATGTCAACCAAACTATGCAAAACAGCCAAAAATAGAAAGTTATAATAATGGTAGTGCAACAAGTTCTTTTATTGGAACACCAAAAGTGTTTAACCAAACTTTTGGTTCATTCATTAATTGATGGAAAGGGGTAAATAAAAAGAAATTTTATTATATATTATTATTAAAAATGGAAATATAATCCAAAAGATCCCAATCAACATTCCTTTTAATAACGGGTATTTGAGGGAGGAGCTTTGATTTTTAGGATCTTTTGGGTTATCCTAAATTTGTTTTTCTTGTTTAAATTCTTGATGATATTTGATATAAAAATGGAAAAATGCCCTTTATATTATTTATCCAATTTGTTAGGAACTTTGATTTAATTGTTTGATTTTTTACAGTTATTATACTATCTTTTTCCATGTGTTTTGTCTTAAAATGCATAAATTATATACATGGTTTATAAAATAATATTAATGGGATTCAAGTCCAAACTTTTTTCTTGAAATGAATTTTGTACAATTTGAAGTGTTGGGTTCGCGTGATTCAACCAAATTTTTGAGTTCCCTAGTTACTGGTGATTGCGTGTTTCGATTTTGCAAACACTTCAAATTGTTTAAATGTTGAATAGTCATAAACAATTTTTAATAAAAATTTTTTTAAATAAATTTTAGAAAAAATGTTACAAGTAAACAAAGGAATTTTTGCTTCGCTGAGAAAGTTATCGTTGTCTGTTGTGAATTATGGAGGTTTAATTTAGTTTTATTTTTAGTAAAATAAAAATTTTACAGGTCACGGTCTTGTAGTTCATCGAGATAGTAAAGAAAACAACCCAGATACACCTTTTAAATTTACACCCGAGAATATGAAAAAGATTGAAGCTTTGCTTTCAGACTTTCCGGATGGTCATAAGGTTGTTTACTTGTTTAAATTTTTAGTTTTTACTGAGTTTTTAGCAAGCCGCTCTGCTACCAGTTCTTGACTTGGCACAGCGCCAGAACAGATGGCTGCCCATCTCTGCGATGCACGAAGTTGCTCGAATTTTGGGTACTAAAATTTTATTTTCTTTAACCTTGTTAATTTATTAAAGAAATTCCATTTTAGAAATCCCTCGAATGCGCGTTTATGAAGTTGCAACCTTCTATACAATGTATAACAGAGAACCTGTTGGTAACTTTCTTATCCAGCTTTGTGGAACAACTCCTTGTATGCTTCGTGGTGCTGAAACTATTATGGATGCTATTTGCAAAAAACTTGGTTAACCTTTTTTAATTTTTATTTTACTCTTATTTTCACAGAGATAAAGCCTGGGGGTACAACGAAAGATGGATTATTCACTGTCAAGGAAGTTGAGTGTCTGGGTGCTTGTGTAAATGCTCCTATGGTTCAGGTATCCTTCAATTGCTTTATATTAATTTAACTACTAATTTTAGATAAACGATGATTACTATGAGGATTTGAATGTTGATGATATTAATGAAATTATTGATGATCTTAGAAGTGGAAAAAGACCTTTACCTGGACCAAGAAGTGGACGATTAGCATCTGAACCAATAAAATCTAAAACTTCATTAACAGAACCTCCAAGAGGGCCTGGGTTTGGTATTCAAGAAGGATTATAGGAAAACAATGTATTTTTGTATTTTATAGTTTTGGTTTATTTTGTGGCATAGAGTCCGCAATTTCTATCTGCGTTTTTTTTCTATAATTATTTTTTTTTCTATTGATTCTTGTAGAAATTGCGGACTTTCGGTCATATAGAATATTTTTTGTTAGGCTTTTTTGTTCTTTCAGCTTTTTGGTAATTGACTATTATTATTTTTATCAACTTTTTATCAACATGTTTTTAATCATGAATTTACTTTCATTGTTTCTAGACTAACTTTAATTTAGAATTAATTTTATTGTTAGAATATTTATGGAATCTGAAGCTGATTTTGGAAATGGCTTATTGAGCACAGAAGTGGGACATCGACGTCGTTCTACTTCCGTATCTGATGATTATTCTGTACAGAAGACGAATGATGATGCAACTGAGTGTAAATTTGTTGCTGTTCAGGTATTTTTCTATATGTTCACCCACAATCCAGTATTTTAAAAATCCAGCAAAGATATTACACAGACAACTTTATTGGAGCATTTATCTACTGTGCTGATCATCATAGAGATCCAGAGATTTTACGTGGTTATTGGGCTCGTACTGCAGCAATTACCTCTCTTGTTTCACAATTTATTAAAGTTTCTTAAAAATTTATATTTTTTATTCGACTTAAATTTTAGAATTCTGGTCCTACAGCACAAATTGTTAGTTTAGGAGCTGGGTTTGATACACTTTATTGGCGACTAAAAGAAAGTGGACAAAGCTTCAACAAATTTGTTGAATTTGACTTTAGCAGTGTTACATCAAAGAAAATTCGACAAATACAACGAAGCAAAAATGTCAATTTATGTGGATATTTTAGCAAACCTCGTAAATATTAAAAAAAAATATTTTAATAAAAACATTTTAAGCTGTCGAAAATCAACATAGCGATTTACATTGTGGAGATTACCATTTAATTGGAGCTGATTTGAGGCAAATACGTGAATTTGAACAAAAGTTGGCAACCGCTGAATTGGACAATTCTAAGCCAACTTTAATTATTGCAGAATGTTTATTTGTTTATATGGACTTGGAACATTCATATAATTTAATTGAAGAATTGACAAAATATTTTAAAACGTTGGCATTGATTAATTATGAACAGGTTCTTTTAAATATTTTTTTTCCAGAAATTTATTAAATAAGAATAGGTTAATATGAACGATAACTTCAGCAAAGTTATGCTTGATAATTTGAATAATCGAGGTATTCATCTACCTGGACTTGCTGTTTGTGAATCTTTGTTAACACAAAAACAAAGGTTTTCTTTTAATTTAAATTTTTTTATTTTTTTTTTAGATTTTTAAGTGTTGGATTTTCAACAGTAAATGCATGGACAATTAATGAAATATACACCAACTTTTTGCCAGCTCAGGAGATTCAAAGGTAGCTTTTGAATTTTTTCTGGAATTTTTCTCTAAATAAAATTTTAAATTTAAAGAATAGAGAAATTGGAACCTTTAGATGAACGTGAATTGCTTACACAACTTTTGGAGCATTATTGTTTAATCTACGCATTTAAAGATTCAACAAAGAATTGGGGACACCTTGCCAATTTAATTGTTCAATAATCTCTATATTTTTATAATCTCATATTTTTATGTAAAATATGTAAGAATTGATTCTTGATATTTTATTTTTTAAATTTTCTGATAAAATCTTTTTGTAAAATTTTTTTGTATTTATTCTATATTGCTTTGAATTTGCATTATTAATTTCTTAAAATTTTCTTGTTGTAATTTGCTGGAGTTCAATAACGACACGTTTGAGTCTCTTCCCTCTAGAAAAATCCTCGATTAAAAGAAAAAATAAATTTTCAACTAGGCTCAAATGTGTTGTTTTGTGAGAAAATTTAGTCGTGTTTACTTTCCAAAAAATTAATATTAATAATTTAAATAGATGACATTTAACAATCTAATGAACAAATGGAGGTTGGACTTGGGTGGTGGAGCAGGCTCTAGAGCTTTAATTAAAATTGCTGCTTCTGACCAAACTATAAATCCACCAGGTTATCATCATGGATATATTGTCTCTCAACAGGTTTATTTGAATTTACTTTGTCTTATAATTTTCATATAATATAGGTTGAGATAGTTTCCAAAAATGAACAACAACAGCAGCATTTGTCGAATAAAAGAGCTTGGGATGTTGCTTTGGGGCCACTAAAAGCTTTACCTATGAATATGTTTGATTTTCTTTTTTAAATAAAATAAATAATCCTCAAACAGGTTTATGATGTACATGGCTGGAAACACAATATCTATATTTCCAATAATGATGGTTATGATGATGGCATGGAGACCAATAAAAACACTTCTTTCAGTAAATGCTACATTTAAAGCTATGGAGGTTTATTTTTAATATTTTTTAAAAAATTCCCAATAATTATTTTTAAAGCAAGAATATGGTTCTTCTTTAATTTTACACAAAATTGTTTTTATTTTGGGAAATTTAGCAGCAATTGCTTTAGCAGTGTATAAATGCCACACGATGGGATTATTACCAAATCATGAATCTGATTGGTTGGATTTTATGTCAGAACCGGAAAGATTACAATTATCTTTGTCTTTTGATATTGTTTAATTATATTTAAAGGATTAGGGTTTGTTAGGTTTTAAATTTTTCTTTTTGCCTGTCTATGATTCTGGTTTTTAATAATTGGGTGAATTTATTTATAAATTCTATATTATTGAGACTTATCCATTAAAATCCTAGTCCTTATAATTAATTTCTAATTAATTTTTGTTTATTTTTAATTGTATAATAATATATTTAAAAAAATTATTTATATTGAATTTCATTTAATTGTTCAAATATCTTTTTACTATTTTAACTTAAATGTATATTATTAAAACTAAATATTTTTCAGTACTAGATCGGAAAAAAAAATTAATGGAATCTTCGAAGTCAATTTTTGCGCCCTTCAGGAACATCCAGCAAACTTTTGGAGCAGTTTTGGGTTAGTTTTTCTTTTTTTTTTAAATCTCAATACTTTTCATGGGGCAAGGATTTCAGACCCCAATATACTTATATGTTTGAGTTCTTTGGTAAATATAAAATTTTTAAGCTGGTTATCTTTTTCCTCCAAATCATTTTTCAAAAAATTTTCAAGCACTAAATTCTTTACTTTTTCAACTTCTCTACTTTAATTTGTTTGCGCAAAAAAAATTTGGCAAACAAAATTTAATAAAATAAACTAAAAATGACACTTTCTAGTCCTTTGGGTTAAATTATTGATTTTTTATAAAGAGACAGCTACTCGGGCAATAACGTTCTTCTCTTTTTCCTAGTGAATGAATTTTTTCTTAAAATACTCTTATTTTATTTTTGCTACTTATTTTTTTTACTACCGCCATTCTTCTAGTATATTTTTTCTATTGATTCTTTTTTATTTGTACAGTTAGTCAATACAATTACCTTTAAATCAAAAAATTAAAAAAATTAATAATGTACTTAAAGGGAATTTTTAATTAAATAAATCTTAACATTATATTAGAGTCTCAATTTAAGGGAGTAAGGAAAATGACCACCCTCAAAATCCAGACTCTAATGTGTTTGCGATTTTTTTAAATTTTTGTTAATCTTGAAAAAATATTTTACTATTTTTTGATAAAATCCTATATATTTTTCCCATTCATTATTTTTTATAATATTATAAAAATTTTGGCCAGTCCCTTTTAATCAGTTTTATTTTTAATCCGTTTAAAATGTGCAATGTGTATATTTATGAAATCATTTAAAAATTTTTAAAGTAAAAATTATTTTTAATATTCTTTTTATTTTTAGTGTTCCCCAAAAATGCACTTCCATCAACCTTATCTTATTGCTTTATTTATTTATCAACTCTCATTCTTGGCAGATTTTGTTGTTGGCGAAGGGTAAAAAATTTCTAATTAATTTTAAAAATTAATTTTAAATTTATAGACCAGCAAAAAATGCAACTGGACAAGTTAGCTGCTATGTATGTAATTCAGATAATGAAGGGCAAAAAGATTGTGAAAGTTCCGACTTGGACAAACTTAAACCTTTTTTGAAGGTTTGGAATTTATCTATTTTAATTTTATTTTTTTTATCAATTTTTCTTAGAACTGTCCTAAACTACCAGACGGTCCTCTAGTTGGAACACCACCCAATTCCTGTAGAAAAGTCTTACAACAAGTAGAAGTTGGTAAAGCTCAAATAAATAATGTGGTAAGAGAATGTGGCTATACTGGTAAAGAACAAGTGGATGGAAAACGAAGAGCGGGGAACAGCGGGATTAATTTGAAGATTTATCAGTGCTTCAACGAAGATGTGAGATTTTTTAATTTGAAATAAAATAAAAATTTTTTTTTAAATTTAAGAACAAAAACCCATGTAATTCTGCATTGATCAACAACATGAATACAATTTTGGCATTATTATTGTTTGCATTGGCCATCGTTTCACGTTATTAATTGTCAGTAAGAATTAGAAAATTAAAAAATGTTTTTAAAAAAGGTAAATTAATTCATAATATTAAAAAAAGATAATTAATTCAATTTTTGTAATACTCATTGTTTTTTTGTTAAAAATACTCTTTTTAGTTTTGTAGCTTTATTTGAGTGAATAGTTTAATTTCTAAATTACTTCTTTTTTTATATTTTAAATATTTCTTTTCGATTTTTGAATAAAGTAATTTGACTAATTTTATTTTTACGTGATAGATAAAGGTAGTTCAAAACTTTAAATTTTTAAAAATAATTTTATATCAATTTGCACGCTGAAACGACCGATAATTTAAAGGTGTAGAGAAGGTAGGCATGCAGACACATCTCACGTGCTATCTTCTCTGCGCATAACTGTTTTGGAACTGACTCATAACTTAAAATCCGACCATTTGGGAACCGAAAAATAGACAAATATTTGAGAAAATATAATTGTAGAAAAATAAACAATGCAAAGTAGTAAATTAAGAGGGGAGAAGTCTGATTTTGGGATGTGCTCTTGAACATTTTAAAATAGAGAATTCATGGAAAGGACGAAGCAGAGAATGAATTGAAGGAGATGAGAAATTTTCCAAGAAGACAGAATCTCTCAATAAAAAATTAAAGAAAATTTATTTAAAATTAAAAAACCAACTATATGCAGACAGAAAATAACAAAGCACAACTCCAAAAAATAACGCCCAGAAAAAAAGAAAATAAGCCCATCCCAATCTAAACTGGCTATTGCAGCGAATGGTTGGGCAAGGACAATTAGACGGAGAAGACTACCAACAGGATGAGGAGCACCACATGAATTTTTGCAATTCTTGCTTAACGACGAAGTTGCTTTCGTGACTGTTGATTAGCGTTGGTTGATTGATTTGCGATAATGAGCATGTGTTAATAAAAATTAAAGGTGATAATTTTAAATATAATTATATATTTTAAAAAACTATGTTATTGTCAGAAGGAAATGAAGAAGTCTCAAAGACTTTGCCAAATATTTGTTAAAGCCAACAAACTTTCAACTCATCCGAAATAAAGCCCAATCTCAGCTTGCTATTGTATCGGATGGTTAGGCAATGGACAGAGAGACCACCAACAGTTTGAGGAGCATCACGCGAAGCTCTGCCGAACAAGCACTAATAAAAATAATAATTTAATCAAAATTAGAAATGTAATAAAAAAAACCTTCAACATCACTTATGTGCCAGCACTGCTGAATGAGTGCCAGAAAATTCTGCAAATTTACACACAAAAGATTTATTGGATCGTATTAGACCCGATTTCTATTTGCGGACAAATCTTGCGGACTTTTACCAAAATATAAAAAACAAACCATTTGAAGTGATTGGAGTTGTTGTACCATGTCCTCAAAGCACCATGTCCTGCCCCAAGCCACGACGGCAAGTGGTCTTTCATGCCCCAAGCCACGACGGCAAGTGGTCTTTCATGCCCCAAGCCACGACGGCAAGTGGTCTTTCATGCCCCAAGCCACGACGGCAAGTGGTCTTTCATGCCCCAAGCCACGACGGCAAGTGGTCTTTCATGCCCCAAGCCGTGCTTCGCTGGCGATGGCCGTGCTTCGATGGCCGTGCTTCGCTGGCGGCCGTGCTCGCTTCGCTCGCGGCGGCCGTCGTTCCGCTCGACATGCCCGGCAAAAACTTTTTTCCGCGGAGAGGGATTTTATGGGGTTACAACAACTGGTCATAACTTTGTTCAAATTCATCCAATCACGCTAATTTTGGTATCGTTCGACTCAGCTCATTGAGCTCTTTCGAATGAGCTATCATTTGTATTTTCGATTTTTTGACACCAAAAATGGGCTTGGTCCCCCCTTTGGTTTTTCAATTTTCAGGGACCTGTAACTCGGTTCATAATAGTTTCCTAAACTTGACAGTGTTACCATTCGACTCAGCATGTCGAGACGAATCGATTTATATGTATTTCGAACAAAAATTCTGCGTCCGGTACACTACAGTACAGCCAAAATATTTTCTAAGTAGGCGAAAACATGTTTCTAAGTCATGCAAATTAACAGAAATGCGTGGTTTTTTTCTTGCGAATTCAAAAAATCACAAGAAAGAATTTCAGATTCGTAAAAAGAATTTAAAAAACATTTTCAACCAAGTGGATTCGAACCACACCCCCTCACGGGAGGAAACTAGGAACATCCAGCTACACCACAAATGTCTTCATTAGATATAGCAATAATAGTGGCTAAAACTATCAGACAATTTGCTTGACTATTCAATGTCAACAAAGAACTTGTTGGGAAGCCAGAAAATTCTAATCAACATTTTCAATGTTCCCAAAGATTTCTCTAGAGGATCCCTCCCATTTATTGAATTTTAAACCTTGATCATAGCAGAAACGGCTGCATTTCCAGGAGTTCCAACGGGGCAAGTGATGTTTGTCTTCTCCTCAGTCAGAACCGAATCATCGTCATCTTCTCCTGACACAGGAAGGTCTTGCATCTTCGGCTTGGTCCCAGATCTTTCAGAAATACATTTACGTAATTCGTCAGAATCTACAGCACCAGCAAGAGAAACTCTTCTTGAAAGACCAGTCCCACCAGCAGAAGAGTAAGGAGAAAACATCCAAAAGCTATGAGCAACACATGCAACTTTACTACTAAAAAAAATAATTTAATCAAAACGAAAATAGTAAAAACCTTTAACAACGAACAATCCAAGTTCCAATTTTTGAGCAATTAATCAAGCATTGCTGAGTGTGCGCTACTCTAACATTTACAACAAAAAATATAGTGGACTAAATTGGGACCCGATTTCTATTTGCGGACAAAACTTGCTAAAATTTAAGAAATAAACAAAACAAACTTAGTCCATCCATTTGTTTTTGTTGTTTGAACCACATGAGCCACCATTAAACCACCATGCATGCCCCTGACATAAAGTCAAGTAGGGACTTTTTTTGCCCCTGACATAATGTCAAGTAGGGACTTTTTTTTGCCCCTGACATAAAGTCAAGTAGGGACTTTTTTTTGCCCCTGACATAAAGTCAAGTGGGGACTTTTTTTTTGCCCCTGACATAAAGTCAAGTAGGGACTTTTTTTTGCCCCTGACATAAAGTCAAGTAGGGACTTTTTTGGCGCCCCTGACATAAAATCAGTAAGGACGCCACCATTGGAACCACCACCTTTGAACCACCACTGAAAAAAAAAATTGTGAAATTTATTTAAAAATTAAAACATAGCAAGTTTTGTCCGCATGACGTAAGCTCCCCAACGTTCTCAAAATTAAAAATCAATAAACAAAAAATAGTACAAGTTAGAGAAAAACAGACAAAAAATAAACAAAATGCCAATTCTAGAAAATTCGTTAAAAAGAAAATTTTAAAAGTAGACACTAGAGTCCTGCACCATATTTATTAGAGAGCGGAAATTTCAAACTTCGGGGTCCTGTTTCGGGGTTGGAGATTAAAGTTTTCTTTAGGGCTGGATTTTCAGGGCTCAACCCCGAAAACCCCGAAACCCTGTAGACCCCGAAAACTGCAAAAACGTCGGGGTTTGGGACAGGATCCCGAAAAACCCTGTACAGGGTCCTGCCCTGTGCCGCACTCTAATATTTATTTAAAATTGTTGATTTTTTAAAATATTTTTTATCCCTTTTGTTTTGACTCTTAATCTTTTATCCATTTCATATTTTATTTTTATTTTTTAGATTTATTTAAATGGATTCTAAAACTGAAAGCAAAGAAAAACGTTCAGTCAGTGAATATCGATTAAATGAAGACAACGAACTTCGATTAGAAATTGGCAATGAAGAAGTTATTGTTGAATTGCTTGAAGGGACAGCAGAAATATTTGGTTCACAATTATCAATGCATAAACGTTATACACTTCCACCAGGTTCTTATTTAAATAATTAAAAAGTGATTTTGTTTTTTATTTTATATAAAGGTTTTCGTGCTGCAATATTTACATACAAAGGAGCTTTACTTGAAGTGGTTGGAAAAACTGAAAGTATTTATATTGCACAACAAACCCCAATGGTTTTATTTAAAAATTATTTTAAAAAGTTAATTTCTTTTCCTTTTAAAGATTATTTATTTGAACACACATGCAGCTTTGGAATCGTTAAGAAAGGTTGCCGAAAGTCAATTGTTAGCTGATCCAAATGGCCCTGCTCGAGGACCTCGTTTAATGATTACTGGCCCTACAGATGTTGGAAAAACTACACTATGTCGAATACTTTGCAATTATGCTGTTCGTGAAGGAAGAACTCCACTTTACGTTGATTTGGATATTGGACAGGTTTTTAAAATTTTTTTTTTATTTGTAAACATCTTTGAGAAAATATTTTTACTGCTTTTTATTTAACAAAAATTAAAGTAAATAAAAAAAAATTGTACATAGTAAATTCTACATAGTATATGTAGAATTTATTTAAATATTGTTGTAGTTCTCTCTTGGTTAAGTTGGTAGTGTGTTGGGTTTTGTGGGGAGGTTCGAATCCCACTGCTACCATACATTTTTCGGTCGTTTTCTTGACTTTATTTTTTGAAAAAATTAGAATTTATATTTTTTAATAAACTAAAAAAATATTTTTAGGGTAGTATATCCATTCCTGGTTCTATTGGCTGTCTCTACATTGAAAAACCTGCAGATATTATTGATGGATTTGATAGAAAACCTGCTTATGTTTACAATGTATAATTTTTCTTTAAATTCTTTTCTCTAATTTTTATTTAAATTTTATAGTTTGGACATTTATCACCTTCAGCCAATCTAAGACTTTATGATATGTTGGTGAAAGAATTAGCTGTGGCAGTCAAACAAAAAGCCAAATCCTCATTAAATTGTAATTGTTCTGGTTATATTGTGAACACTTGTGGTTGGGTTAAAGGAGACGGGTTAGTTATTTTTAAAATATTCTTTAATTAAAACAATTTCTGATAGATATGCTTGCATTGTAAACGCAGCTGAGGCATTCGAACCAGATGTAGTCATTGTATTGGATCATGAGAGGCTTTATATTGAATTGCAACAGGACTTGCCGAGTTATTTGAAGGTTTCTTAAAGTAAAATTTAGTTTTTTGAACTTGGATATATCCTCGATTTCTGAATACTGCCATCCGTTTAATAAGTCCCGGTGACAAGTTCGATCTTGCACTTACAATTAACATTTTTGCAACGGTCCTCCAGATTTTTACTATTCCAAATTTTAACTTGAATTTTTATGCTCCATATAAACTTACATGTATTTTGCCTTTCGTAAATCCTATTCTTGCTTTAGTTTCTTCCACCATGTTGCCAATTTCCCAATTGTTTTTCTTTTAATACTTTTTAATTTCTAGATTTTGCATCTTCCAAAGTCTGGCGGTGTAGAAAGTCGTCCACCAGAAATGCGGATAGCTTATAGAAGAAAAGCTATACACAGAGTATTTCTTTTAGATTAATTTTTATAAAATTAATTTTTAATTTTTAGTATTTCTATGGAACAAAATCTTCACCTTTCTTTCCACATTCCTTTGAACTTTCTTATGATAAGACAGGAGATGAACAAGAATTAATTCTTTACAAAATCGGTGCTGAGCAAATTCCTGATTCTTGTTTGCCGATTGGAATGGTTATAGAAGATCATAGGACACAGGTATATTTTCTAAAATAATTTTTGAATAGAGATCGGGCCTTCAAAACTTTTTGTTTCATTTCAAAAATGTTTTTTAGCTGGGGAATTTTCGTTATTTGACTGATAGGGGTTGAATAAAATGTTATTTGGTTAGACCTGCCCTTTTTAAAACGCTCGGCCCGCACCATGATTGACATCCTAAGCTTGTACTCGTTCTACAATGCTAACGCGATTCTAAAAAACTTGTTTTACTGAAGTAATCATCCAAATAGTCCATTTGGGCAAAAAAGACATTTGATCCCATTCGCTTGATTTTCTTTTTCATATTCTTCTAACATTTTATAGGTTGTTTCTGTGTCATTTACTTCAGAACTTCTAAATCATGTTATTGCTTTAATGCCACCAGATTCAAAGATGGACCAATCATTAATTCAAAAACCTTGTGTTGGATTTTTAGTAATTACTGCGATTGATACAATTAAGAAGACAATAACTCTACTTAGTCCACAACCGTATCCTCTACCTTCCAAAATTGCACTTCTAACTCAAGTTATCTTCGTTGATGACAGCAATTTATAAAAATTCAAGGTTTTTTTTCTTATAAATTTTTTTTATAAAACGCAAAAACGCCAAGCCACAAACGCAGTTTATTGCGTTTTGCCACTTTTTTTACCCTGTAAAATAATCATTGCGCACTCCTTGAAAAAAATCGCCTTGTGCGTAACTGCCATTTTATAACGTGTAAAAACGCAATTTTTTGGCGTTATTTGCGTTGTCAGTTTTGGCGTTTTTACACGTTGTAAAATAGTCATGGCGCACACCTCAATAGACTAAATTTTCAAAATCCGGTGTGTGAAAATACAAATTTTAAACTTTAAATTTTTTGATTGTTTTCGTTTGTGATCGACGTTGATCGGATGCCAAACCTGATAAAGAAAGATGATAAACAATCTGAAGAAAGTCTTATCAACGATAAAAGTGATAAAATAAAGGAAAAATTTTTAATAATTTCCATTTTTAATACAAAATAAACTTTGAATAAAACAATTTGGTTATTTACGTAGAAATCAATAAATCGATAAAATCAATATATCGATTTTTTAAAATTTGTAAAAGTTATTAGTTTTAGAAAAATCAATAAATCGATATATCGATTTTTTAAATTTGTAAAACTTTTATAAAAATTATTTATTTTAGAAAAATCAATAAATCGATATATCGATTTTTTAAATTTGTAAAACTTTTATAAAAATTATTTATTTTAGAAAAATCAATAAATCGATATATCGATTTTTTAAATTTGTAAAACTTTTATAAAAATTATTTATTTTAGAAAAATCAATAAATCGATATATCGATTTTTTAAATTTGTAAAACTTTTATAAAAATTATTTATTTTAGAAAAATCAATAAATCGATATATCGATTTTTTAAATTTGTAAAACTTTTATAAAAATTATTTATTTTAGAAAAATCAATAAATCGATATATCGATTTTTTAAATTTGTAAAACTTTTATAAAAATTATTTATTTTCAAAAAATCGATAAAATCAATATATCGATTTTTTAAATTTGTAAAACTTTTATAAAAATTATTTATTTTAGAAAAATCAATAAATCGATATATCGATTTTTTAAATTTGTAAAACTTTTATAAAAATTATTTATTTTCAAAAAATCGATAAAATCAATATATCGATTTTTTAAATTTGTAAAACTTTTATAAAAATTATTTATTTTAGAAAAATCAATAAATCGATATATCGATTTTTTAAATTTGTAAAACTTTTATAAAAATTATTTATTTTCAAAAAATCGATAAAATCAATATATCTGTTACGTATTCACGTAACAGAATAATTGTAGACTACTAGGTTAACTAACAATGTGCTTTATCACAAGGGTAGAAATACAATAGCAAGAGTACAATAGGAATAAGACTGTGTGTTGGAGATAGACTATGTTGTTGGTTGTTGACGTTGGTTGTTGTTGTAGGTTGGTTGTAGATTAAGAATAGGTTGCAAGCGTCTAAAAGCTAGCGCTTTTATACTATACCTAACACCTCCCTCCTTTAATTAAATTTAGACTATACTATTTTTATTGATTTAGACTATGTGTTTTTTTTAACTTTCTTTAAATCATTTAGACTATGTTTTTGTTTTTTAACATTTCACTTTTTTAGAATTATTTAGACTATGACGAATATCTCCAACAAGAAATACATACAAAGGGGCAAAAATACAATACATAAATATAAAGGGGCAATACAAAAAATTTTTTACAAATGAACAATAATATTATCACAAAATTTATTTATTTATTACAACAACATCATCTGGCTCATCTTCATCCGCTCGACGACGGAGCTTGATCGGTTGTCCTTCGCGTATTCTTCGACTGTGTTTTTCCTTTGATTTATCCAGTTATTTAAATATTTTATGGGTTCTTCTCTATAACTTTGTGACTTTGTATTTTCGACTACCAACCTTTTTGTTGGTCTAATTATTCTTTTTGAATATGTCATTGGACTTGGGCTGTTATCTACTCGAATAATTTGTCTTTCGTTTGGACTATTTATTTTAGGACTATTTATTTGGATATTATTTTGTCTATTTTTCCACCAAGAATTTACTGACTGTTGATTTTCATTATATTTACAGTTTCTTAACTGATTTATATGTCGACTTATTATTGCTCTCAATTTATCTGACTGAATTTTATATACAACTCCGTTCCGATTTACTATTTTTCCGACCAACCATTCTGTGTTTTTATTCTTACTGTAATTACTAAACAAGACTTTGTCTCCAATTTCGTATTTTCGGGATTTTGCTCCATGATGGTTATCAAACCACGACTTCATTTTTTCTCTTATTTCTTCTCTTCTATTATTTATAGAATTTGTTGACTTTTCTGGTTTGACTAATGATAATTCAATTCGTAATTTTTTATTTAAAAATTCTTCAGCAGGTGACTTTCCATTTAATGACTCATGGGGTGTGGCTCTGTAATTTAATAATACTTCTTGGAGCCAATTACTTTTTCCCCAATTTTTCTTCATCATCCTCTTGAAATAATCTACGAATCGTTCGACTTGTCCATTTGACTGAGGATGATATGGTGGACTATATACTTGGTTGATTCCCTTACTTTTACAATAATTTTTGAATTCGTAAGATTGGAATGGACTACCATTATCAGAGACTATGGTCTTTGGAAATCCGTAATGTGAGAATGCCCATTCTAAATTTTTAATTGAATCTTTGGCTGAAGTGGTAGTATTTGTAAATGACTTCAGGCCATTTTGAATATGCGTCAATTATAATCATGTATAATTTGCCATCCTTACAAGGGCCTGCAAAATCAATATGAATTCGTTCCCAAGACTTATTTGGTACTGGCCAAGGACTTAATTCATTTTTAACTGGTATTTTAATCGTTTCTTGGCATGATTTACAATTTGCGGACATTTCTATCAATTTCTTTGTTATATTCCTGGCCCAATAAACATATCTCTCTTGCTAAGATTTTTCATTCTAACAAATTCCTGAATGTGAAGCATGTAATGACTCAAAGGATTTTGTTTCTTAATGTCAATGGAATAACTACTTTGTTTACGAATAGAATACAGTCATCGACTATTTGTAGATTCTGTCTTCGGCTTGACCAAAAATAATAATTCATGATTTTCTACTTGTTTAGGCCAGCCATTACAAATGTACTCTTTGACTTTTTTAAGAATTTGATCGTTTTCTGTTTCGATTCTAATTTGCTTGTTATCTACAGGTAATTCTTCTAACATTATATTTAATACATGTTTGACTGTGTCTTCGACTTGGTTTATCTCGTCTGGTGGACCACTATCAAATTCGACTAATGCAATTATTCTTATCTTCATTTTCAATACTATTATTTATTAATCTTGAAAGACTATCAGCCATACCCATTTTGTCCGTACTTACAAATTCTATATCAAAATCATAATTTGTCAAAATTAATGCCCATCTTTGTAATCGCGAGGCGGTTTGGACTTTAATTCCTTTTTTATTTCCGAATATGCTTACTAATGGTTTGTGGTCTGTTCTTAATTTGAATTTGCGACCAAATAACATTTTATGAAATTTTTGGACTGCAAATACTAAAGCTAATCCTTCTTTTTCAATTTGCCCATAATTTTTCTCAGACTGACTTAAAGACTTACTAGCATATTCGATTGCTTTTTCACTTCCGTCAGGGAATTTGTGGGAGATCATAGCTCCGACTCCATAATTTGAGGCATCTGCTGTAACTATGATTTCGAATTGAGGGTCAAAATGTGTTAACAAGAGATCTGAACTTAGAATTGACTTGATTTTTTCGAATGAGGTCTCTTGTTCATCTTCCCATTTCCATTCTATATTCTTTTGTAATAATTTGTCTAATGGGCCTCTGACTCGTGCATTTCCCTCACAAATTTTGCATAATAATTAATTGTACCCATGACTGATTTTAGTTCTTTAACATCTTTGGGTCTTTGTAATTTTTGAATAATTGACTTTTTCTCAGGGTCTGGTTTAATTCCTTCCTTCGAGACTATGTGACCCAAAAATTTTAATTCTGACTTAAAGAAATTGCATTTCTCTAATTGGATTTTTAATCCATAATTTTCAATCCTTTCGAATAATTCAAATAGGACTTCTTTATGTTCTCTTTCATTTTTAGAGACTATGATCAGATCATCCAAATATGCAAATACTCCATTTAGTCCGCTTATTAATTCATCCATTAACTTTTGGAATATTGCAGGTGCTGACTTTACACCGAATGGTAATCGTTGTACTTCGAATAAGCCTCGATGCGTGTTTATATTGGCTAATTTTTTAGACTCGTCATCTAATTCAATTTGGAGATATGCATCACGCAAATCTAATTGTGAAAAGACTTTGTTTCCGTGCATCTCAGCCCAAATTTCCTGAGGTGTCGGTAATGGATACTTATTTAGCTCTAAGGCTTCATTTAATCCTGTTGAATAATCAATACATACTCTGATTTGCCATTTGCCTTTTTACGGCAAGAATAGGTGCTGCCCATTAGCGAATCATTGGGTTAATAGCACCAATACTTAATAATCGGTCATTTCATCTTCAACGGCTTTTTTGGACTCCTATTGGTACTGGTCTAGCTCTAACAAATACTGGTTTTGCTTCCGACTTTAGATGAAGATGGGCTTTCATCTTACTACAATGCCCAAGGCCTTCTTCGAATACTCGACTGAATTTGTTTTTTAATTCTGTCTGGATTTCTGGACTATTACTTTCAACAACATATACTAATTCATTATTTTTGACCATGGACTTGATTTCATTTTGGAGTATGCTTGTAACTATTGGGTAACCCAATCTTTTTTCAAAATTGACTATCCAAGGTAAGCCGAAGAGGTTCATCTTTTCTTTGGTTACATAGACTAATAAGTTCTCTTCGACTCCATTTAGTTCGACTTTGCTAACAAAATTTCCTAAAATCGCGAATTCGTCTCCCGTGTAACTTTTACCCGAAAAATTGACTTTGGTTAGGACTGGGCTTCCGACTTTTTCCCAAGTATGTTCGTTAATGCAACTAATTTGTGCTCCAGAATCAAGAATGAATTCGACTTTAACTCCATTTAGCAAGACTTCTTTTTTTAACCAATCGAATTTATGCCCTGTCGCGACTGATAATATTTCGAATGAACTTTTTACTTTGTTGGGCTTGTACCACTCGCGAATTTTATCGACTAAGCTCATTTTTTTTTCTTCGGTTTTTTTAATATGATTCGACTGTGACCGCGCCAATTTCTGTTACGTATTCACGTAACAGAATAATTGTAGACTACTAGGTTAACTAACAATGTGCTTTATCACAAGGGTAGAAATACAATAGCAAGAGTACAATAGGAATAAGACTGTGTGTTGGAGATAGACTATGTTGTTGGTTGTTGACGTTGGTTGTTGTTGTAGGTTGGTTGTAGATTAAGAATAGGTTGCAAGCGTCTAAAAGCTAGCGCTTTTATACTATACCTAACAATATCGATTTATTGATTTTTCAAAACTTGTAAAATTATTTTAAAAATTATTTATTTTCAAAAAATCGATAAAATCAATATATCGATTTATTGATTTTTCAAAACTTGTAAAATTATTTTAAAAATTATTTATTTTCAAAAAATCGATAAAATCAATATATCGATTTATTGATTTTTCAAAACTTGTAAAATTATTTTCAAAATTATTTATTTTCAAAAAAATCGATAAAATCAATATATCGATTTATTGATTTTTCAAAACTTGTAAAATTATTTATTTTCAAAAAATCGATAAAATCAATATATCGATTTATTGATTTTCCAAGACACTAATTAAAATATTAACAAATCTTCGAATTTTATTTTCAACAAATAATCAACTTTAATCAAGAATAATTTTTTTTTTTTAGGCATATCCATATTGTTCCAAAACCTTGTCGTAAACAGCAGTTTTCGGCTTTGCCTTCTCAATTGCCTGCTTCTTTAATTTCATTTCAGCCTTCTTTTTGGAGTAGTAAGCAGTCCCTTTAACCTTGCGTTTTTCTTCAAGTTTTGCAACTACTCCTTGATATTGCCAGCCAACTTCATGTGCAAGACGTCCAACTAAATTAGTAAAGAGATTAGGATTTGGTTAAAAAGATATATTTGTCTTTAGAAAATCAGAAAAATGATGGCTGATTAAGTGATCGTCCTAATAAACTAGAGTAATTGTACTCGTTTATCTTGATAGAAAAATTAGTTGAACAAAGTGGCTTCGATCCACGTCCATAAGAACTAGTTTTGGAACTTAACTAAGGATCCAATTTCCCAAATTTTAGGAACATATAAAAAACTAATGCAAAGAAAAACGGTAAGACCTGTGCAGTACTTCCGACGAGGCTTCAAAGCAATATGGCGCAAGGAATTTGGTAGAACAAACTTCTTTCTCTTGTCATAAGGCTGAGGACAACCATCAAAACATTTAAGCTTCTTGATAGCCTCCATTCCACGAGCTGTCTTGTGGGGCAACATACCACGAACCTTAAGTTATAAAATGAGTTTCCCACTTTAATAAATATAAACCGTTCGCCAAAAGATCCTAGAAGGCGCTCTGTAGTGGAAAGGTCCACGAGATGGCTTCACATTACATCTCTTGCGCAAGAAAGCCAAGAATTTGAGCTTTGAGCGATGAAAGTTTCCAGAAATGTTGATAGCCTCACAACGGACAATCACAATCTTCTGGCCAAGCAACAATTGTTTTGCCACCATAGCTGCCAAACGTCCAAGCAAATGATTTTTGCCATCAATAAGAATTGGTTTTGTTTGAAAACCCATTTTTAACTAGAATTTATCTAAAATCTAAAAGAAAGAAAGATTAAACATAATAAAAGCAATAAATCAAAGAAAATCTTAAAATAATAACAATAATGGATAACGATTTTCGCAAAAATTTGTCTAATTCTATAACTAATACTATCTCATTTTCATAAAGTAAACTTTCAAAATATCTAATTTCTAAAACACAAAATACAACAACTAAAATTTCTCTAACCGTCTAACTAATACTATCTCATTTTCATAGTGAAAATTTCAAAACACCTATTGAAAATCGTCATTTTTAAAAACGGTCATCCTAAAAGAAAATAATAAGATAAAGCGATAAAAAACGCATAGTTAAATAGATAAAATGATAAAAAATATTGTTAAAATTTATTTACTTACAATAAAAATATGTAATGATTATGTAAAAGTTTTACAATCAAACCTTTTGATTTTTAGTAGAATGTTGATTAGAATATTCTTTTGTTATGCAGTTTTGAAGATAAACAAAAAAAAAAGTTAAAAAATATCTTACTTAGTGGCCTTTAATTTTTTAAAACTCGTTATTACAGATTATAAGGGCGTTCCAGAAAAGGTGCTAACAATAAGCTTCCCCTCAAAAATTTCCCCATCTCGAAAAAAACAAAAATTTTAAATTAGCCCCCACTCAAAAATTTCAAGGAAACCTTAGATTAGATTTAACAACAAAATATACAATAAATTACCTAAATAAATAATCAAATTGATCACCGTTTTCTTTTTTGTTAATATTTTCTTTTGGTTGTTGATTCATTAAAGAAATTAAAGAATTAGAAGGATCATCGTTATTAGAAGCTTTTTGTTTGTCTGTAGCCATTCTTCTTTGTATTGGAATTGAATTATTATTTGGAGGAATTGGTAATGATGGAAATGAAGATATTTGTTTAAATGTTTGTTGTTGATTAATTGTTGATTGTTTTTGATGTTGTTGTGAAGATATTGTTGGTGGAGGAAGAAATTCTGCAAGAAAATCTAAAGAAGGTTTTTGTTGATTATTTTGTTGTTTTTGTTCTGCCAAATTTGTTTTTGAAGGAGAAAATATATCAAAATTAATTGAAGGTTCTTCTTCTTTTTTAAAAGTTTGTAAAGGAGCAGAAGTAAGTGATGATGGAGGTGAAATAAATGAAGATGTTGCTTTTTGTTGGATTGAAGGGCTTGAAGATATATCTTTGGGCAAAAATGATTCTCGTGGCAAATTGAAAGTATTTTCTTTCTAAAAAATTGAGAATTAGAAAATCATTAACTCAAGAAAGGAAAATCTAAAGCTTTTCATGATTAAAATTTTTTTGGTGGTCATGGACCTTGACAGGAACTTTGCAACCTTTTCTTAACTAAAAATAAACCTCATTCTTTTTTGTTGTATTTCCATCACCAACAAGAAAATCCAAATCACCCAAATCCATCACTACTGATTGTTTTACAGGTGATCCTTCATTTGATATTTCCTCCAAAACTTTACCATTATTTAAATAATCAATAAAATTGTTTACTTCTCTTAAAAAAATTTAAATTAATAATTAAAGTTTAAAAAAATCATTTAAAAAACCTTTGTTCTTCTTGACTAGCACTTAACTTTCCAAGATAATTTTTATGTTCAGTAGTCATTTTATCAAGAAGGCGATGAATAAAATCAATAAATTGATTGAAGTTTTGAAGGTTTAAAGAAGCTTCGATTGATGTACTGACCAAAAATGGTATAACACTTTTGGCACCTAAAAAATTAAAAATCTTTAAAGTTAATTTTTAAATTCTTACATTGTTCTTTGTTAATCCCAAATCGATCATTTTCAAAAATTAATTTGTAAAGATCTTAATTATTTAAAATTTATTAATTTTTTTTAAATTTTAAACCTAAAACAGCCATAAGAACACCAGGATCTTTACTATTAACTTTAGGTAGAGAAGGAAGTAATTGATCAGCAACCATCCAAGGTTCTAGATTATTCAATAATTTGGCTAAACAGGCAATAGTTTGGACACGAATCTGGAAAAGAATTTAAATAAAAAAGAGAATTAAAATATTAAAAGAATTAATTAAAATAAAAAATGTCAAACTTCGTATTGAGACAGTTTTACCATTTATTTTGGTAATCATCTCACCCAATCGAATTTTAAATATTTTAGCTTTCGTGACGAACGAAAACGCAAATTAAAATGCGAAATCGTGCTTTTTAGAAAGCAAAACAAAATTTGGCCACCAAGTGGGATCGAACCGAGAACATTTTTTCTCCACAAACCTAACACAATAACCATCAAACCACAACACTTAACGACTAAATTTCTCAAAAAACTAATAAAACTCTTTTAAAATCATAAAAAATACTCAACAAAAACATTAACCTTGTTCTCTTTCGCTTCAAGCACCATACGAAGCAATTTAGGTAAAAATTGGGTATGCATTTGTTCCCTATCAACATATTTCACCAGTCTAGGCAATTCCAAAAGGCAAAGCTCCTTTAAAAATTTTTTTAATTTAATAAAAATAATTAAAAACCTGTATTTTAGCACTTTCATTACTCAAAGAATTAAAAATTAAAGGAATCAAATGTTGTTTTAAAGCTGCTGTAGGCATCTTTTTTAAGAATAAATCTACTTTGTTTAATAATAATAAACCAATCTTTAAAAAACGAATTTTTTTTTAATTTTTCAAAAAAACCTGATAAGGTGTTTGTATAGGAAATACATTAACAAGTGAAGGCATTATCTCTTCTACAAATTCTTCACTATTAGAATTCTCAACAATAATAAAAACACTTTCCAAAATAAACGGTATAAGAATTGGTGTTCCAAATTCTCCAGCCAAATGAGGATAAATTTTTTGAAGTTGAACACGTAGAGGAAATTGTGGAATTATGTTGGGCAAACTCTTTAAAAAATTACAGGAAAAATAAAAAAAAATTTAACTTTAAGTAAACCTTGAAAAACTGAATTTTTTGAGATACATCAAGAGCATTCCGCGAATCCAAAAAATTTAAAGTTTTGACAAGAGGATGTTCAAAATATTTTAACTAAAAAAAATAAATTTTCTAAAAAAATCTCTAAAAAAATAAAAACCTTTGTAAATTGAATGACTGGAATTCTTTGTTCTGGTGCAGGATTGAGACATTTACTTAATGCTTCTTGAAGTTCATCTGGCACATTTTTATTTTGTAAAAGTGAAGGGATAGAATGTCTCAACTTAAAAAATAAAATTTAAAAAAATCTAAAAGAAATCTTTACATTTTCAAGATTTTTTCGATAACAAGCAAAAGAATTTTGACTTTCCATAATTGATTTCCCGTTATTGAAAGAAGTAATGGCAAGCATTCCAAGCGAAAAAATATCTGAAGAATAATCAAAGGTGTCACCCTGTACAAGTTCTGGAGAAACATAATCAAGGTCTGGACATAAAGCAGAAATTGAATTTCTACTCCAATTTGGTATTTCAAATGTGACCTTAAAAGAAAAAATCTAAGAAATATTTTTAAATCAAGAAAACCTTTTCTTGAGTAGAAACAGCACCAACTATACAAAAATCAAAACTGGCCAATTTCCAATCTCCTCTTTTATTTATAATTATTGAACTAGGTGAAATATTTGCGTGGACCATCTTTGTATCATTATGAAGAAATGCTAATGCTTCGGATAACTTAAAGAAATTTTTATTTAAAATTTCTTAGTAAAAGAAACCTGAAACAAACCATGACGAATTTCAATACTTTCCAAAGAAAAATCTTTTAGACATTTGGGTGTAGAGGACATATTTCCAAAATCATTAAAACAATTGGCAAGACTAGCGAATACTGGCTAAAAAATATTAAAAAAATATAAATTATCAAAATTATAAGAAACCTCTGTACAAAAAGCAAAACAATCTCTTGATTCTTCTAAAGCTCGTTCCACCCTCAAAATTCTTGGATGCATAAGTCTCGTCAGTTGACTAACACCTCTTTTTAGAATTTCAGGAAATTCTTCCCTCTTCACTTTAAGCCAATTCTCCATTTGTTTCTTTTCAAAAATCCAAACAGAAACTTCCTAAAAATAAAATAATTGAATAAAAATATTTCTTTAGCAATACCTGTTTTGTAGAATTTCTCGTAGCAGAATATATTTTCCAACATAAACCTGGCCCAGCACTAGCAACTTGTTGACCAACTGTATATTCACGTAGGATTGGATTACCTGGTAGAGCTAAATTGACTTGTGCAGCTACAGAGTGGACTTGGGCAGCAACAGACGAACGAATCTTTTGCAGGTAATCCATTAAGGTAAATTTATATACAAACCTAAAATTTAATAAAAATATTTTTTAAATTTATTTTTCAGCGTAGAAGCGATCAAAATAAAATGTGGAATTGGCCAACTAAGCGTCATTTTTCTAGAATTATTTACTTAAAAATGTTAATTTAATTTGATGAAACATGTCGCCTAGTTGGCTCAATAACAAGAAAATCTGCTCTAAAATGCTTCAATAAAAATTTGAAGAAAAGCAATGGAAAATGAAATATCCATCTATGAACAGCAAAACATTTAAAATAATATCAAAATTTATCACTAGGATTAATAAAAAATTTAAAAGTATTAAATGCAATTGTCCTATATAATTATTCAAAGATGCAAAACATTATCAAAAAATGTAAAAAAAATCGTTTTAAGCGCATCTCTGGTGTTAAAGTATATTTAACCAAAACTTTTTTAGATTAAAGTGAATTCAAATGGTTTTCCCTGTCACTCGATTCAGCAGAACATGAAGCTCTTCTTTTTGACATTCGTTTGACAGAAAAAAAGATTAACAAAGTACATACCTTTTTTTACAAAAATTCGAAAAAAAAATTTAAAAAAAAAACATACAAAAACAAGGTTAATCCCAGCAATAAAAGTCGTTGTATAAGGAAATCCAAATGTTTGTACAGCAAGTCCACCCAATGTTGGACCAATAAAGGCTCTTAAAAATTAAATTTTAAGAAAAATTTTTTAATAAAAAATCAAACCCAAAGGCAAATGCAGATTGAAACACACCAGACACACACCCGTAGGTTTGAAATGAGTCATCATATCCATTTTCCCTTTAAAAATAAATAAGTTAAAAATTTAAATAAAAATCAAAACCAACTTTACAGCGTCAAGACAATTTTGAAATGTTGGAATATAGAGAGCACCTTTATTTAAAGAATTTATAAAAGAACAGAAAGAATTAAAAATAACCTGCTGCAATTCCCAAAACTGCTAGAGATAAACCAATTAAAAAGAGATTCCTAAAGCATTTGAATAAAAATTTAAAAAAGTCAACTAAACAAACTTGTCAATATCCAAAAATGGAGAAGGTCCAACAAAAAGCATTGAAAAAATAGTCGCTGAAGAGCCAAAAAGCATTAATAAATTGCAACAATGCCAACGATCTAATATAAAACCCCAGAGTGGGGCAGTCACACAATAAAATCCTCCACAGAGAAGGAACATAAATCCAACCATTATTGTTGATAAATTGAACTAAAAAATTTTAGAATTTAAAAACTACGAAAAAAACCTGAGAAAGATGTCCAGCCAAAGTTGGATCAAAGAAAGATAAAGATATTGCACAAATAATAACTGCAAAAACCATTAACCAAATAACAGGAATTCGAAGCATTGAAAGCATTCCCATCGCATCATCAGTTGGTTCGTCATCAATATTTTCAATTAAAAAATAAGAGACAGCTGTAGCAAAAATCAACAAAACGCCAAGAACGAAAAAAGGCAATTGAAACCCGCCATATTCGTAAAGGACACTTCCAATTATTGGACCCGCTGTATATCCAAGACCAGCAAAAGTTTCCATTATGCCCTTAATTTAAAGAAGAATCTGTCAAGTCTTTACAAAAATTATTTAAAAAAAAACTAACAACAATAGTCGCAATTCTTCCAGGAAAACATTTTGCACTTATTGCAAAAGAAGAGGTAACAAAACAAGCATCACCTAAAGCTTCTAGACATCTAATAACTAAAGAAGACCAAAAGAAAATTCTTCCAGCAGGTAAAAGATTTAAAGTTCCAAAACCAATAGCCGTAAAGCCTGTAATTAAAAGACCAGTTATAAACATTCGTTTTGAGCCAACAGTAGCCATCTAAAAATTGAAAATATTGAAAATTAATAAATTTTTAAACAAACATATTTTCCAAGAAAAGGAGCAGTAATAAACATAACCAATTCAAAAATACCAAAAATAAGTCCAATCTCTGAGGTATTCAAACTTTATTTAAAATATAATTAGAACTTTAAAAAATAAAAAACCCTTTGAATTCAGCTTCTGTTGGATAAAAAGGTGCAATACAACTAAAAGCTATTGTACTACACAAATTAGCTACTGCTAACATTCCAATCGTTGCCAATTGCTTTTTTGTTAATTCAGAAAAACGAGTGTAAGAAGAAGATTCACTACTACTGCTGCTACTGAAAAATTGGGAAATTTATTTTGTGCTGACAAAATTTTGGATAGAATGCCCAAAAAATCTAAAAAACCTTTTATCCTCATCATCAGACTCATCAGATTCCATTTCACTTTCAGGTATTGTTTGTTGCAACTTTTGGTCAGTAACTACATTATTTACTTTAATTGCCGGAACAGAGCCATACTTCTTTGTTTGATTACGCGTATCACTATTAACAGCTAATTTCTCAACTCCAGTTCTAGGTAACAAAATATTTGTTGTAATAGGCACTATAGTTGCTGATATAGGTTGAGGAGTTGATATTGTTCGAACGCCAGTAAGACTAGTATTTGTTAGACGTCTATTTTGAGCATCAACAGAAATTTGAGTTGCAAAGTTCGGCATAAATGGTGAAAGGATTAATGGTCTACAAAATTAAGTCTATGTAAGTTAAAATAGAAATACCGCATTTTAGATAAGTCAGTGTCACTATAAATCCTCCTTCGACGTTTATTCCTCTTTGATTGTCGATTACGTCTTCTAGGACTTCTATTCAAATGTTCAACAGATTGAGACGTTGAAGCTTGAAATGCTAAAGTATTCCTATCTTCATTATCAGCCATAAAAGGACTATTTTCTCTTTCGCCTTCATCTTCTTCATGTCGTTCACTGGTCAAAGGTTCGTTGAGCATTGAAGGTAATGAACTAGAGTCGAGATTAGAAAAATTATGTTGGTCAAAATTATTATTTAAATTATTCATCCCTGACATTATTTTTTTGAATTTTTTATCTGAAAGACTCTAAAACTGTTAATAAAAAAATTAGTTTACAAAAATATTTACAGCTGCTTATAAAAAAAGGTTAAAAATGAGACGTCAAAGCTTTAAAGAGGATTAAAAAAGAATTTCTTTCAGTGTCTTGCCATCTCATAATCTAACACACTCTCTCGTCAATAATGAATTAATTTTGGATTGTTCAGACTCAAATGTAAAAAGAGTGAACAAAAGTGCAAAAGAACTGAAGAAATAGTGGAGGGACCAATTTTTTGAGGTTTTTTTGCCATTTTAAAGTTTGTACCCTATTAAAAAATTAAAAAAAAATTTCACCACGCGCTGAGTAATGGAGTACATTCATCATTTGAATTATTCCTTGAATTTTGTGACATTTTTATTTAAAATTTTGTTGTCTGGAAAAACTATTTAAAATTAAGCTGCTTTTAATTAAATTAAGTTTTAATTTTTAATATGCTTAAAATTTAATTAGAAAATTTAACAAAAATTTTAAAAAATAGATTGGCTCGAAAATCTTGAACAAAAAAATATTTATTTTATGTAGGGAATTAATTATTTACTCATTTTTAATTGATTTTGGATAGATAACAGATAACACTTTTAAAAAAAAACTATGTCTTTTAATGGGAATTACACCTACCTTTTATGGTTAAAAATATATTTTTATTTGTCTATAACACAAACTTCTTACATAATAATATTTTTAATTGAATGACCAAATAAAAATGTCATTTATTTATAAAATCACTTTTAAATAAAAATGATAAGATAATTTTAAATGTCGCAACTCTCAAATATTTTTAAACCTCTTATTATAGAATTATAGTCACATAATTTGTATTTTAATTAATTTTATTTTTCAGATTAAACAAAAAAATATGGATTATTTATTGGATCGTTATATTTTTGCTTATTTACCGTTTCAAATTTCTGATAATTTAAAGAAATCAATTTCTTCGTCTTCTATGTCTGCTGTTAAGGTATATAAAAATTTGACATTAATTTCTTAAGAAATAAAAATTTGGGGACCTGGTGGGATTTGAACCCACGACCTTTTATTTCTCTTACACGTTTCATTTTTTCTTTATTTTTAGATTGCCGATTGGTTCTGCAAAACTCAAGATCTCTGGAATTTCTTTGAAAATCATTTTACTTTTCTTGCTGTTGAAATTCTTTATCTTTTTCTTTTTGTCTTTACCTTAATTCATGGTTAGTTTTTTATTAGATTTTTTAATTTCCTCTATTTTCTCAGCTATTCGACTTGGTGGACGTTATATCTACACTTGGTTAGGAATTACAATGCTTATCTTTTTGCAAGAATCTCTACAACTTTGGGTTCCTATTTTTAATATTCAATGGAATGCTCAAGGATTACTTAGTTTTTGTGGTGGAAGAATTCCTATTTCGCGTGTTTTGGGTGCTCGGCATGTATTTATTTATTCTTCTTATGTTTTTAGTGAGAGGTTTTTTATTTTAAAAAATATCTTTAAATTCGCCTAATTTTTAAGATTGCAATTACCCTTTTCTCGTGATCATGCTACGGCTATTTTGGTTTATTTACTTAATTAAATTAATTTTATATGTTTTATGTAGGCTTTAATTATTAAACTTCCATATGATTTTATTGGAACTTATTTTCTTTGGTGGACATGGGATTTTAACAACCCATTGACTCAAGAGAAGATTTATGGTGTTCCTTGGATAGTTTTTGGTTTGTTTTTTAAACTAAAATTTTTGTAAATTAGCAGAAACCAAAATATCAGCTTTCCCTATAAATTTTTTATTTAGTTTTTGATTTAATTTTGATCAACATATTTTCGTATGCGTTGAAGCCTTCACGAAAATTTCTTGTTAAAGACATTTACAATTGGAAAATGTAAATGATATGTTAATTATAAAAATAAATAAATATTTTTAGGTTTGTCCGTGAATTTGGTTCTGTTGCTTTTTCTGCTGTTTTTGCTTTAGGGGGTCTTATTTTTACAACTTGCATTATCAACTATATTGGAATTTATTCACCAGTGTCTACAAAAATAATATTTATAGTTAATATATTTCAATTCGCAATAAGGACTTATTTTGCTGATCGCTCAAATAAAAATCCTAAAACACGCTCTTTCAATCCTTATTGGTTTGATGAACTTTCTTTTGCTGTTTGCATTCATTTTATTATGCTTATGCTGTTGGTGGTGTTTTACAATCCAATTTATGTTGTTAGTAGAGGATTTCATCAACCTATTGGACCATGTGAAGAAAAAACTTCTTTAGATTTGTTACCTTTTGCATCAGTAAATTTTTTTTAATTTTCTCTAATTTACTTAAAAAATTCCTAGGGTTTAGAGAAATCGACCTATCTTTGTTTAAATGGAACGGAAAATGAATTTTTTGATTTTCATTGTGTTCCAGGTGAGAAACCTATTATTGATGATTATGTTGTGGAATGGTATACAATTTGTGGGAAGCAGTCTAGTTGTGATCATCAATCGGAATATATCGTTTTGATTTGGTATATTTTCTTTAAAAAAATCTTGAACCCAAAAAGAAGCTCCCCAATAATTCCATTAAATTTCTAGGTCTCTTTGCATTATTGGCTCAATAATTCTTTATCAAGCAGCAGCTAGGTCTGGAAAACTTCGACAGATTACCTACTTTAATGCTTTTAAGAAAAAGAATAATTAAATAAAAATATAGAAGTTTCACTTAATTTATTTCTCTAGGCCATAATTATTTTTGATTGATTCTCTGCCTTATTTCACTTATATTCAATTCTACATATCGGCTTTAATCTCAAAAAATGCTTTAAAATAAATTTTAAAAAACTCTTTAAATAAATTTTTGAGTCAAAAGTGAATTAAACTTAAAATTTTGTTGAAAATGAGGAAAGGACAAGAAAACAATGTCAAATCCGTGCGGTAAAGGAATAATTTAAAGAATAAATAGACGAAAGAAAAAACGAATTGCACAATATCACAAAGACTAGGGTTAACCCTCAACCTTTCCTATTAATCCCCAAACATAAAATCCTTCGAAGCACAAACTCAAGAAATTGAAGACTAACCCTAACCAATAATTACTTATATAAAGCTTAAAACCTTAGAATACTGGCAAGAAAAATTTCGGCAGTAATGCCCAATAATAAATTAAAATTTTGGGACATAAATCATTTTAAAAATCTTAGTTCTCGAAAATTCAATCAAAATTCTTTTCTTTCAAATCTTTACGTTTCTCCCTTATAAGTGTTGCCCATTCAACAAAAGGCTCTTCAGAAAATGCATTTTTGGTCGAAATAAAAAATTCCTCAAAATCGAGGTTTTTGTTTTTCTCCTCATAGCTTAATGCCTGAGCCAAGAAATCCTTAAGGATTTTTGTAATATTTGGTTGGGATATTTGAGATTAAAAATTTAAAAAATAAAAAAAGTTCCCCACTAGTTTGTCCAATTGCTTTACAGCTTTTGCTTCTGGAGTGCATGCTTCAGCATATTCTAACCAAAGTTGAGTCCAATTTTCTCCAATTGATGCTGGGACATAGGTAGAAATTTGTTCTACTGCCTAAATTTTTTTTGACATTTTAAACAAATACTTGATTTTTAAAAATAACCTGTTTCTCAATAATAAACTTCTTTTCAACAGAAACACCACAATTTGGTGTAAGGTCTGAAAGTTTGAACTTATTTTAAAAAATCAAATTTTAAAATTTTAAAACCTCCAATTATTGCTTCTCCAATATCATGTACCAAAGCCATTCTAACACATTTGTCAATATCCAAATCTTTGCGGCATTCAGCAAGTGACATTGCTTTAAAAGAAATTATTAATTAAAATATTCAAATTAAATTTTATATACATAAAATAGCCATTCTGTACATATGTGAAGCAACAGTTTCACATTCAGCTACGTCATGCATAACCCAGCCTTCAGGAAAACAACTTTTAACTTAATCATTTTAAATTGTTAAAAGGTACCTGTGCGTTTCAAATGTTTGAGACGGTCAACAATCTCCAAAAGAGCAAACAAATCAACAACCATTTCTTCCTTAACAAAGTCTAAAAATCGTTAGAATAGAAAAATGTATAAAACGTATAAAGATAAATAAATTGTAGATTAAATTACAAATTTTTAGACTAAAAAATTTAATATAATTTTTATTGATAAGTCAAAAAAATAAAATAGAAGAAATTTTCAAATAAATAAAGGACAGTTTGCTTCGACTAAAAAAATCTATTTAAATGGAATTGTAGTCAGGCTATTTATGTTTACTAAAAAAACCAGACTGACCATTCTACTAAAAATAAATTAGATTTGGTCCAGAATAATTTATTGCCATTTGAAAAGGATGCAAGGGTCCGCTGTTTATTTATTTCAAATGGAGTTGTCCTAATGGATATGATGGAGAATATAAATTAATCAAACTTGTTTCAAAAAGGGGAAGAGAAGAAACCCGTTGTCCCATCAATTTTCAGAGAAATAGGACTGGTTTTTATAAACAAAAAAGGCTCGACAGTTTTGGACAAAAGAAAATCTTTACAAAATAACAAACTGTCCTTTAAACATGAGCAAAAATCAATATATTTAATTTAAATATAAAAACAACTTATTAAGATCCACTCGAACGCACGGCTTCATTTAATTTTTGCTTTAATTGGGCATCTTTAACCAAATCCAAAGGAGTTTTTCCTTCTCTATTTGTCTTACTAATATTTGCCCCACAATTTGCAAGTAAAATAGCAACTTCTTGTTGATCATCTTCACAAGCTAAATGTAATGCTGTATCTCCTTCTCTGTTAACCAAATTAATTTGTAATTTATTTTTATAGCCCAACAATAAATTGACAGTTCTTTTATTTCCTTTACTTGCAGCTCTGTGTAAAGGTGTTGCTCCTCTCTCATCTGGAGCATTTATATCGGCACCTTTATCAAGCTGTTAAAAATATTAAAATTAAAAATAATATTTAAAAAAAAATTTTTAACAAACCAATTCTTGTACAATTTGTACATGATCTTTAGAACAGGCATAATGTAAAGCAGTTTGACCAGTTTTGTTTCTGTTAAAAAATAAATATTTTTAAAATAAATGTTTAGTCATATTTATATGTTACTTATGTTTCACACCCCTTTATTGTAATCTAAATGGCTATTTAATTGATCATATCATCGATCAAATTCCTTTTCATATACATAGAAGCTATCCGACTTTTTTTTATTTCTTTAGAGAATGGCTACATAAAAAACTGATTGAATAAAATGTAAATTGGTGAATCATAAAATTACAAATTATTGAAAGGCAAAAGAATCCAGATTAAAAATAGAAATCCCAGCCCACCTAAATAAATAAAAAATACTTGTGATTAATATGCCGTTGCGGAAAGCTCAACATAAAATCATCTTTTGAATAACTCAATAAAAGGCGAACAATTTCTAATTGTCCAGCAGAAGCAGCAATCATTAAAATAGTCCAATGATCATCATCTACTACGTAAACAAGTGAATGATTTGCAGCTATTTCAGTTTTCACAAATTCATAATGTCCTGAAGCTGCTGCATAATGAACAGCTTTACGTCCAGTTGAATCTGAATATTGGCGCAAATTTGGCTGTTCCAATAGTAAACGTTCAGCTTTGTCAAATTCCTCAAATATGATTAAGGCTAAATTATGTTTGGAGTTTCAAGAAAATAAAATAACCTTGTCATGGAAGTATTGTATAAGTTCATTGAACGAATCCCTCACAGCGTCTTTTTCAAACATATCTAATGCCATTGAAAACAAAAAAATATATAAAATAAAATCAATCATTAAATATCTAAATTTATAGAAAAAAAATTTAAAAAACGAATCAAACAATTGAGACCATAATTTTTATTCTTTCGATGAGCATCATACATCAAAAATACAAGTGAAATGCACGTATATAAAGGCAGATATTTTTTAGATATAAAATAAAGTCAAGGGCGGTTCCAAGAAAAATAAATTAAATAATAAATTAAAAATCAAAAAAAAAGTCAGACAAAAGGATTAAGTGACTGACGCGTAATTGTAATATAAATACTCTCAAAATTATCTTTAGGACCTTTATTATTATTTTGTTCTTTACCTTCTTCTTCAATTATTTGAATTTCATCCTTTGGAGTCAAAACTTCATCTTTAATAATATCCAAATAATCAAGCTTTGATTTCTTTTCTTTTAAAGTTGGTGGAAGATATTTAATTCCAAAATTCTTAGAAATATGCACAACATTTGAGATTGAACCATTTTTTGATAAAACACCACCAGACTCCATTTTTTGATATTTTCTTTCCATAATCCAATCAGTTAATGCAGAACTAGAAATTATTTTTAAACATTTTAAAAACTTTAAAAACCTAATCTCTTCTCGTCGAATGTCTTCCATATTTGCTTTATATACAAATTCTTTTTCGAATGCATCTGTCCCTTTTGAAGTAATAAAATGAGTCAGAAGACGTCTAAAAATTAGGATTAAATTACAATTATTCTAAGATTTAAAAGTTTACTTTGCCAAATTTGCAATTTCGTGTTTAGGCAAGCGAACATATCCCTCGATCATGATCTAAAAAATTTTAAAGTATTTACTCATCTTAAGAAATTCAAACCATTGATTGAAGAGCAAAATGTAAAGGCAAAAGTCTTTCAATGCTACTTTCCAAAGAAGCCATTGATGGCAAAAAGAAAGGATCCAAATCTGAACTATTCGGCAAATATTGTCCTTGCAAAAAGCGATAAATAAGTTCTCCATTAAATCTATCAACACCAATTTCTACCAAAAGTTGTAAACAAGTCATCATCTCAAGTCGAGGAAAAACAATATCATTTGGATTTCGCATTCTAAGCATTTTGGCCAAAGAAGATGTTCGATTAGCTCCAACCAAAACATGAAATTCTCCAGTGCTTAATCGATCATACAAAAGTTGAAATGACTGGCGAAGTGTTTCAAACGACTTTGACAATTTTAAAACATCCCAAAGTCTGTCAGTAAAATCAAATGGAAAAATAGATTGAGCATCCGAATTTGCTTCATTAATTAATTGTTTGAGACGATCAATAATTTCTGTTTGTTCCAAGACTTCTCCTTTTCCCCACGGTGATGTTCCTTCACGCAAATGAGAAATAAGTCCAGCAAGGTAGCGAAGTTCATTGATACGATCTGTTAGAGATATACGACTGTCCATCCATCCTGGCTTGAATCTCTAAATTTGAAAAAAAAAGTTAGTGTTTTGAGTCTCAAGTACGATCAAAAGTGTTAGTGTTTAAATTCCTTGTCCAACTAATAAGGTCAGAGAAGGTGTTTTAAAACATTTTTCGATTTTTCACACTTTGACTCGTTCAACGTCACAAAAAACTACGTCAAACTTAAGGAGTGTGGAACCTCTAAAAATTAAAAAAAGTCATACAATTAAAGCCGTTGCTTTGTCCGGTGGCATTGTAAGAGCTTCCAATTGCGAAGAATTTCCTTTGTTTTCTTTCTTTTCGGCAGTCCATTCTGCTTCAATAATAAACATTGCAGGGACAAAATGTCCACTTTTTTCGATCAAAATGCTGTCACGAAGAACATCAAATCGACAACGGCATTTTGCTTCCACAAAAGAAAAGTGATGAAAATTCGATGCAAGTCTATCAAGTTGGTTAATTGACGAATAATAATTACCTTAAAGAGAAAAAGTTAAGGTATCTAAAAAAATATACCAAGATAATTAGCTTTGAAACTGATAAATTGTTCAGCAGTCTTTATTATTCCAATAAGGAGAATATTTTCAAGGCCAGAACCCTCAGTGAAGATAATTAATGAGAAAGATTTTGGCATTGGTGTTTCCTGTTGAGTCAGACTTTAATTTTAAAGAATTAATAAAAAGTTAAAGAAAAGTAAGAAATGATTGATTTGTCACTGCTTATATATCTTTTTCAAACAAAGGTCAGAAAAAGTCACTTAAAACATTTTTACTATTTCACACTTTGACTCGTTCAACGTCACAAAATCTACGTCAAACTTAAGGAGTGTGAGAACCTTTAAAAACAAAAAAAACTCACTTATTAACAAAAGTAAAACCTTCCCATTGCGGAACCAAATGCAATTCGAAATTAGCAAATCGATCCAAGGAACTTAATTCAAGTCCACGATGGGTCTCTTCAAGTCGATTTTTGTTCAACGCAGCCATTTTGTCAAGTTTATCGATTGATAAGAATGTAACAGAAAGTTTCTCGTCTGCTCTGATTTCGCAACCTTCAGGAATATTTTCTTTGTTTTCAATACTGCTATTGGACTTGTCTGTGATTGATAATTCCAGTGCTTTGATAGATTCAATTATTTTGGCTTCATAACCCTAAAAATGGAAATTCGAAAGATTTTGGTTTTTGAGATAAAAATAAACCTCTGCTTTAACCAAATCTACAACAACCAAATATTCATCAAGTTCTTGAATGTCACAAGCGACTGGAACAGAACTTTTGGGTAAATATCTTAGTCGGAAGCGCCCATCCTAAAAACAAGATTAAAAACAATAGAAACATAAAAAATAACCAATGTAGTTTGTTCCTTGGACTTAAGATCCTCAAAATTAATCATAATTAAATTAATATCTGAAAATATTAGAATTAAGATTAAATAGCAAAAAAAAAAATAAAAAAAGCACAAAAAAAAGTGATAAGAAGAAACAAAATAAATCTTTTTTCTTTATTTCACTAATACGCTATCATCAAATACATAGTCTCTCGTAAACCGATTCTTGAGTATTTGTCATTAGAGTCATGAAAAAATTATAGTCTAATATATTCACGGAGTATGTGTCCGTTAAGTCAGAACAATAAAAAAATCATCTACAAATTTTTATTCGCACATTGTGCGAATGTATTTTGAGATCATCACATTTTGCAAAAAAAAAACGTTAAAGAGATCAGAAATTCTAGGCTAAAAATTGGACCCGCTTTCGAATTCCTCCTAAGGGGCACTAATAAGATTGAGCTATTAATTAATTTAATAAAGAAATCAATTTGGTGTTTGTTGCAATTCCAAATTTGTATTAATTGATTGATCGCGTTGGAAGTGTGCTAACATTGTCCTTTGTAATACTTCTAATTGTTGTCGCATTTCTTCTTGGGCCATAGCCATTTTTTGAGTTTGTGAATGCATTTCGCTCATTAACTGGAAAATTTTTAGGGTTGAAAAATTTGAAATTAAAAACAAACTCTGTTCAGTTGATGCATCGATGTTGTGCTATTCTCACCAAAAGAACGAATTTGATTTTTTATTCGACGAAATCTGAATAAATAAAAAAAATTTCAGATTTTTCATTAAAAATAAACCTAAAACTTTAATTAAACTTACTGATGAATAGCATTTAAAAATTTTCTTTGATGTCTTCTCAATAAATTGTCGGGAGTATCATTAGCTTTTAAACATCTATAAATAAGCCAAGTTTTTTGTAAAACTCTTGCAGCTGCGTGTTTATGTGATAAAGTTAAGCGGCTGTCATTCATAAAATTGTTAACATTTTTTTGTCCTTGCGATAAAAGAATTTTTCGGGAAATGACAGCGATAAGAATTGAAGAGATTACTGCACCCTAAAAATTTTTGAAAATTTTAAAAATTAGTCAGAATATTCTAAAATTTATTTTTAATTAAACCTACACTGATTCCAACAAGAATTGCTATTGTTCGTCCAGCCAGTGTTTTTGGTACAATATCTCCATACCCGTTGCCCTTAAAATAAAGAAATTTTAAACTGAATTTTTAATTTAAACAAACATTAAAAGTAATAGCAATAAACCACAGTGAATTAATATATAAAAGAAAAGAGCCTTCCTCTCGTCCAAAACGTTCACATTGAGCAAATGACCAGGCAGTAATTAACCAAAAAATTAACAGAAAAATTGACAGAAAAAGCATTGGGTGTTGATCGAGAACTTGAAAAAGATAAATAATTTAAAAAATAATTATTTTAAACCTGTTTTAATTACAAACGCAAAATTGACTTGTATTCGATTAAGAGCTGCTAAAGTACGAGTGGAGGCATCCTAAAAACAAATTTTTCAAAATATTTCCAAAATTTCAAAAAAAAAACCTGAAATTGTTTTGAATGCAATACTTGCCATCTACCAACCAAATAAAGCCTTGAAAGCATTAAAAGAGAAAGTAAAACATCTACAGGCACTTCTTTTATATGTAACATATGTCTTTCGTGTCCATGAGCCCAAGAACGTGGAGGTTCAATAAATGACCAATTTAGAGAGCCTGTTCCGGGAAGAGGGCTAGAAAAAAAGGAAATTAATTTATAAAAATTAAAAAAACCAACATAATAGAACAAAGAAAAAATTCAGTCCAAAAATGCCAAATTCTTCTCCAAGAGAGAACAACTCTCCAATCATCTGCCCCACAATCAACTAGATCCAACTTTAAAAAAAATAATATTTTTAGAAAAGAAAAAATAAATAAAAACCTGAATTTCATTATAATGATAATGAATAATCTCATATAAAAGTGCAATTGTTGAAAGTAAAAGTAATGTTCTTATAAGCAAAGAGGTTATATGATCCTAGGAAATTAAGAGAATAATTAAAAATCGTGTTTAAAAATTAAAAAAAATTTTTTCAATTTTTTAAATAAAAATAGAGAAAAAATTTTCTATTTAAAATGGACATTTGAGTCTTTTTAAAATTAAAAAAAATTTAAAAAATTTACTTTGTGAATACCAAAAGCATGTTGTCCACACACTTCTGTATCAACAATCATTAAAAGAATACCTTTTTAAAATAATATTTTTAATAGAAAAAATTTTTATTATTTAAAATACAAACCAAGCATTGCTAGAATAAGGCATCTATATAATAAAAGAAATTTAAAAAAAATTTTAATTTTTAAAAATAACCTGTCAGTTATGTGAACACGATCTGCAAGTCTCTAAAATTAAAAAAAAATATTTTTAAAAAGTTTAAAAGAATTTTTCAAACTTGAGAACGAATTTTGTAGACCATTTTAACTGCTGAACCATCATACCTAAAATAATTAAATTTATTAGAAAAAATTGATAAAATATTTTTGTGTTCCCCTTTTCCTCTGCTTTCTCTTTCCTACAAATTTCCCAGGATTTAATTTTTGAGATTTAATCAATCACTTAAATGATTAAATTAGTTTATACAAATGTATGAAACATATGACAAGTTTTTCTTTTTCAGTTTAAAATTTTAAAGAGATTAAAAATTGCTTAAATTTCCCCTATGCCCAATGAACTAATTTTTTTATTTTTTAAATATTTTTTAAAAATAAAAATTTAGAAAAAATTTATAAAATCTCAAAAAAATTAAAAAAAATTTTCCTCTAAAAAAATTATTTTCTAACCTGCTTCCATTTCTCTTTAAACAAGCACCAGATTGTGCTGTTCTATTAACATGATTTAATGAAGGCGATTGTTGTTGACTAGAATATCCACTAATTAATAAAATATTATTATTTCCTCCATTTTCAATATTTTTATCAATTGAAGAATTTTGTGAATCAATTAAAATAATTGCTGAAGATGAACCAGCCAATTTAATATTATTTTGTTCTTTTTGTTGACATGATGATTGAGTTGTTGTTGTTTCTCCAGCATCTTCTACTTTAATTAATGGATGTTGAATAGTCGCTGTACGGCAGTTACCGGTTTCTGAATTAAAAAAAATTTTTTTTAATTTATAGAATATTTTTAAAAAATTTTTAATTTTTTAAAAATTTTCTTACGATTAGAATCAAAAGACTCATAGCTACAATCAATCTGTGTATAAGCAGGAGGCATTTGACCAAGCTTTTTTCGGCTAAGTAAAGAACGAAATTGCTGCCGAGACCCATTCAAACGGAGAAAATCTGCACTGACCTGAAAGAAAATTTTCCAAAATATTTTTAAAATTTTCTTGCAATTTTTTGCTTGTTTAAGCCCAGAAAAATTTTAGTTTTGTTCAAAACTTGTTTCTTAATTAAAAAAAAATTTTTAATTTTTCTCGCCTCATGTATCGAAGAAGCGCGACGCTCGCGCAATTCTTTAGTTGATTGTAAATCCATCATTGAAGACGGAGGTTTTGTTATATTATTTAATTTAATACTTAAAAGTGGCATTTCTTTATTTTTTGATTAAAAAAAATTTGAAATTTAAAAAATGAAGGTCTTCAAAAAAAGAAATAAAAAAACTTTTTGCATACAAACATGTGTGGAAAAAATAAAAAAAAATAAGTAAAGCATAACGGAACATAAAATCATGTGAAAAATAAATAAAAAATAAGAAAAGGAAAATTAGATTTTTTAAAATTAAATTAAGTGTTTGTATATTCTTTTGTTTTTTAGAATTTTTAAGTGTTAAAATTTAATTTTAAAAAATCTATTAAGTAAAAATTTTGCTAGAAATTGATTTTAAAAATAAATAAAAATTATAATAATATAAAAATTATAATGAAGTGGGAGATTTAATAAAAGAAAAATTTAATTTAAAAATTAGAAAAAAATTAAAAAGTTTTTGGATTACATTAAAAAATAAATTAATTATTTTCAAAAATTTACAATTAAAAAAAATAAAAGAACGAAAAATGAATAATGACAAAATTACAAAAAAAAATAAAAACAATTTTGAAAGGATTCCCCTCTCTTTTTAAAAACAAAATTGAGAGAGAAAAGGCAAAAATATGACACAAACATATTTTTCAAAGTCTCCAGGGAATGGCAAGAAACAAATATTGAGTAAAATAAATATGCAAAAAACCCTTAAAGGTTCACGTATTAGGAAGGCACTTTTTTTCTCGAATACCTTCTTCAAAAAAATTTTCCCTCTAAAAAGTTAAATAAGAGTTGATGGATAGCTTACTTAAAATGAGTATCTCTTAAGAATATTAATTAATAATTTAATTTTTGGCACTGATTTTTTTTTAATTTTATAAAAATTAAATTTATTAAAAAATTGTCTAGAGAAAAGAGATTTTTTTAAAAAATTAAACAAAAATTTATAAAACAAAAAAGATTAATTTTTGTGGCAATGTGAGAGAATCCTGTATATTAATCTTTAAAAAAATGTCAGAAAAAAAGAAACAAGTGAAAGCGCGCTTTTTTACATAATTATTCCCATATCTCATTATACATGGAAATATTAATTAAAAGAAAAATTGAAGTTAAAAATATTTAAATAATTTTTCTAACGATAAGAATTATTAGACAAAAACTTGTATTATTGCATGAATTTTACATAAAATATTAAAAAAAATTTTTAATTTATTTGCCCCCTAGTTATACTGTCAGATTTCAAAATTATTTTACTTATCCCAATACCACAAAATTTTTTAAAAAATTTTAACTTGCCTTAATGAGTCCATTAGAGTCCGAAAAGTTGACACCTGCAGGTCCTTCCCTTTCACCAAAATCAAAGCTTTTGCCGCCCATACCGATAGATATGACTGAAGGTTTTGGTGTTCTGTAGTCTTCATGTTCAACGGAAGGAGCTGATGCGACTGTAGGGCCCTAGAAATTTTATATTTTAAAAAAATTTTTAAATTAAAATTTTTTTACCAAAGATCCACGACATCTAAAAGTTTTTCGTCTATCCAAAGTTTGTTGTAAAGCACTGGCGCTATCCAAAGTATGTCGAACTAAAACTGCAGCTCCTGATGAATGTTGAGGCATAGATTGTGAATGAATATTTTGTTGAGTTTTTTGATTTGATTGTTGTTGAATATTAGTAGTTTTTGGAGATATTGAAGAAAATGGGGAATTTGTACCTGTTGTAGATTGTGCCATTCTAGAGGATTATTAAAATTCGAAAAAATTAAATGTTATTAGAATCTAGGAAGATTAATGACAGATGGGCCAGAAGAGTATAGAAAATAAAATTTTTATGAGGACTATTTGAGTATGAAAAATGTTTTGATAATAAGGACTATTAGAGTAGATAAAGGGCGATAAGAGAAAAAAGTAAAAATTTAAAAAAAAAATAAAAAATCTAAAAAAATATTCGATTTTTTGTCACCAATTAAATATAAATTCTAAGAAAATTATATTTTTTTTGTAATTTAAAGCCTCTATCCTCCCCAACCCCAACTAATAATTATTACTTGGTAAAAATAAAGGCTTTCTTATAAAAAAAGAAAATAATTAAAATACTATTCTCTTAATGAATCGACTAAAAAATTTTTTAAACAGAATGGTAAGGGAGAGATAGAGTACAAAAAATTTTTCTTATAAAAAAGGAAGGCAACAATTTTTTTATAATGAGGGAGTAACTGAAACGAATAAATTTAATGAGAATAAGATGACAGGGTTTAAAAAAAATCAAAAATTGGTGAATAATTTTTGAAAAATAAAATATTTAAAAAGATTAAAAAATATTGCCATCAAAATTAGTGAAAAAAATCCATAAAAAATCAAATTAAATTTTCAGAAACTCTGGCCAAAAAAAAAATCTTGAACCGAAATATTTAAAATAAAAATTCTCACAAAGATTTTTAGCTCCCATAATTTTTAAGTAAAAAAGGTTAAAGCAACATTTTAAAAAAATTTAAATATGTACAAGTACTAAAAATAAGAAAAATTTTTTTTTGGGAAGATAGGCCCCTTGAGAGATTAACAACTAAAAGGAAATGTTAGAGAAGAAAATGCCAAAAAAAAAATAAAAAGGAAATGGGGCCATTTATTAAGGGGAATTTTTTTGCTTTTCCATTTTTGGCATATCCTTTTTGGGGGAAGCTTTTGATGAGAGACATTTTTAAAAGAAAATTATTACTTGGGGCTTTTTAAAAACTTTTTGGAAAAGGTTGGAAGTTAAAGAATACAAAGAAAAGTTAGTCTAAAAATGACGAGAATTTTTTGCATAAATATATAATGACGATTGCTTGAAAAAAGTTTAAAAAAAATTTAAAAATTTTAAGAAAATGACATATTTTTTGTTTGCGCTATGGCAAAAGAAAATAGTAAGGTAAATGAAAAGAAAAATTCTCTTTTGTGTTTTTAAATCAGAATATTTTCTGAAAAAAAAGAAAAAAAATGAAAAAATACAAAATTATGACCAAACATTAAATATATTGAATTATTTTGTTATAAAAAATGTTGTGTTTTTGGCCAAGGATTATTAAAATTAAATAATACATTAATTATTGTGTTCTGATAAATGTATTATCTAAATGAAAGGGAGCCAGATTTTTTATTTCTATTTTTGTCTTTATTGTTAAAAAAAGGTTTCTTTTCTTGTTTAATAAAAAAAGGTTTGAGCAACAAAATTTTATTAACAAAAAAGAATAAAGGAAATTTAAAATATAAAATATAGAAAAATTGCATATTTTTGTGGGGAAATTTTCTATTTTTTCCCCAAAATTTTCTCATAAAATTAATTTTAAAAAATAAAAAAAAATATTTTTAGTGCTTTTATTTAGTCGCCAAAATTTTGTTTGTTTATCTAAAAAATAAACAAACATTTTTCCCAAAGTTCCATTAAATTAAAATGATATGTATAACCTTAACTTTCCCATGAGAAAATGCCAAAAAATATTTTTTAAATTACCCCCAATATTTAATGGAAAAATATACATCACGCAATTTTTTCTGAATGTTTTTTCCTTTTTCAAGGCGTTAAATTGGCTTTTTAAACAAGAAAATGGATAGGATAAAAAAGAAAATAGGAGAATAAAAAATAAAAAAAAATAAGAAAATAGTGTAAAATGCACCAATGCCGCGCATTTTCCTTTCTTGGCCCCCAGAGGAATTAAAAAATACCAAAGAAGAAAAAAGAAAATTGCAAAAATGAAGGATGAAAAAAATAAAACTGAAGAAAAATGTTAAAAGAAACTGTTCTTTTTTTTAATAAAATTATATTTTAAAATCCAAAAAATTAAATAAGTATGAAATTTTATGAAGGGAAAGCTGGAAGATAATCTAAAACGGTAGGTGTTATTTTAGATTGAGATAATTAAAATGAAAATAATTAAATTTATATAATTTCTAAAATGAAATGGTAGGGATATTAAATTCTATATGGCTTTTTTTCTTATAAGAAGATTGAAAAAAAGGAAAAATGAAAAAAGAATATTAAAATGAGGAAGGAAACACTGCAAATGGAAAAGAATATTTCCGGTGTTCATTTACTAAAAGGTATATACGTATTTTAAAAATAAAAAAATATACATAACAATTATTTTAGAAAATATAGGTTAACAATTATTTTTGCAAAAATTCTTTTAGAATTAAATTACAAAATTCTGAAAAGATTAAAGATCGTTGGCAATATAAAATCACCAAAAAAATAAACAGATATACCCTTCTATTAGAATAAGGTATGATTTAGAGTTTTGCCATCTAAAAAATATATAAACAGCTTTAAGAATTATTAAAAACAAAGCCCTCTATATACAAAAATCTTTTTTAAACCCTTTCCCATGTGTGGTTAATGACATCATTGACGACTTTTCTTTATTTGTTTTCCAAAAAAGTTGTTGTCTGGGCACCGTTTATTCACTAAATATGCAAACACAGCGGTACAATCCTCTTTAATAAAAGAGGAAAAAGAAGATTGAAAAATATTTTAAGGGTTTTTATGGTAAAAAAGGTATTGAAGTGTGATGAATTTTGAAGAAAATAAAGAATGACGATTTTTGTTTTTTTCTTATTTAATTTTAATAAAATGAGGAAAGAGAGTGGAAAAAATAATTAGCCTCACCCTTAATAAGCAACATTTTTACCTAACAAAATTTAATGAAGACAGCAGTCTTTTACTTACGGTTACTAGTATTTTATTAAATTAAAAACCTCATCCTGTTTTATTAAATTAGAATCCTCTTCCTGGGGGAATGCATAGAGCAAGGATAATCATGCGGTCCATCACTATCTGTGGAGTGAATAAGTTAAAAAATCTTTAAAAAATCGAAGGTCTTGGACTTTCTGTTTTAAATTCAGCTAATTATTTTTTAAATTAATGTAAAATAGCATGAAAATAAACAAAAATAGAATTAGAAAATATTTAGGAAAGTAAAAGATAAAGATAAAATATGCTAAGAATGTAATAATTGAGGGGTGTATTTATTTATTCTCCAAATATAAACTAAATAAAAGTAGTAAATATAAGAGAAATGGCAAAAGTGAAGGGCCGGTAGATATATTGAGCTTATGGCTTTGCTCAGAAAATGAGCGGAAAAGCCAGAAAAACATTATTGAGGAGAGGTATGGACAAAGAGGCGATAATCACACACAACAACAAAAAAGGAATAGAAAAAATAGAGGGGGTGTTCAATGAGTACTAAATAGAGTGAAGTGCACGCATGCCAAGGCTTTTACCGTTAGAAATTCTTTAAGGTCTTAAAAAATAAATCAAACCTCGGAGGACTTTGTAACCAATTAAAAAAAGAATCACCTGCCATTACTGCGCACAAACCTGAATAATAAAAGCTAACCTACCTAACTCAATTATTATACCTCAAATATTTGAAGGACTTTGCTTTCTCATCAATATCGCGTGAAGATATATGAGAAAAGCAAAAAATAAAATTTCTCGAAAGGAAAAAAATTAGTATATGTAAATAATATAGAAATAAAAAGAAACGGCAAATAAAAATTAAAAAGCTTTAAGTCTCAAAACCCCCCTTACTTAATCTAAAATTCCGTGACTATTTCTTTTAAATATAAAATTCGAAAAAATTCAAATTTTCCGATTTCAATTTATAAATCGCATAGTCACTGAAACAAGCCTGAACAAATAAAAAGTAAATCTCAACAAATTTTTAAGCGAGTTTTAAGTCACGCTATTTCTAATTATTAAAATTAATTTGTCTTTACCTTTCTTTAAATTTAATTTAAAAATTCTGAAATTAATTTTATTGGTCATGAAAAAATAAAAACGAAGCGGATTATATTAAAAAGAATGTTTTTAGTCCCATAATTAAAAGAGGGTATAACATTAAGAAGTATTTTCATTGTTTTTTTGCCAAATAAATTGATTATATAAAAAATTTCCAGAAGGGAGATCAAATTCGCCTAATGTGCTTGTTTGTATTATTATTTGTGAATTTTTTTGGGGGTATCTCTTCTTAAATTACTAGAAAAATATCTCAAAATAATATTAAAATTCAAAATTCTTGCAAAGACACGCAATACAATCATCAAGACGCCTTATTTGGAGTAGACACCTATGAAGCTATACTTAAATTGTCACTTGTGCCCCAAGTTCATCATCCATTTCAGCAGTGTCTTCCTCATCATCAAACTCCTTTAGAGGGATTTTAAAATTTTTGTACGAGAAATAATGATTTTCAACTAGAGTTCAATCTTTAAAGAGATCGATGAAGTCACGAACAAGGAAAAGGAACTTCTAGGAAGTAGTGACGGAGGTTATAGAAAAGCTCCATCTCAAAAGACGAGGACTTCAACAGAAGGCAAAAAGTTAAGAAATCAGTGACTACATGGGAGACGACGAAGCGAGATCCCGGCCCTAGAAGACTGATTGTGAGATTGAACCCTAATTCCTCCATACCTCTTCATCATCATCCATTTCATCATCAAAATATGGTGCATTCGGATGAAGTTGCGGTATACCACGATCCCCACTATTATTATTATTACCGCTAATACCTAAAATGCGAATACGCTGTTGTTGACCTGGTGATGGCCAATAACTTTGTTGTTGTCCACCCTCATTATTAGAATCTCCAATATAAACCCCACCTTCATCCATATGCTGCAATTCTGGCTTCTCATCATCTCCATCTTGGCTTCCAACAATTTCCATTCTATGTATTTGTGGTGGATCAGAATCTTGTTGATGAATTTGCTGCTGTGTAGTATTCACACAATCTTGATTGTCGTTGCCTGGAACTGTTCCTTGCTTGACAAGACGTAGTTGTTCTTGCTTAACACCAACCATAACTTTCTGTTGTAATTGCTCAACTGACAGTTCTAACTGACGAATTCTAAAATTAAAGAAAATCCAGTTAAGAAATATTATCAAAAACAAACTTGTTATCTTTCATTTCCATTGCCGCTTGATTTGTCTGTTTCAAATGATTGACATATTCTCGATGACTGGTAATAAGACGTGAACGATCATCAACAATACGTTGATATTCAGCCTAAAATTTAATTATAAAGTATGTGTTGTATTCGCTCAATAAAATATACCAGCATATGGTCAATAATGTCATTAAATTCCTGCACTGATGTTCCAGCCACAACACGACCTCGATAATTTTCTAGATCTCTATTAACAGTAAAATTTGTTTCAGCAAGTTGTTGTGATTGAGTAGAGCCCATGGTCATAGAAGATGGACGAAGAGCTTGGAAATTTGAAGACATGCCCATTGGTCTAGAAAAATAATATTTCTAAATAAAATTTTAATTAAAAATAACCTTAAAACTCTAACAACTGGAGGTTGTTGTCCTGGACGAGAAACTGGAACTTCAGTGCTGCCAACACTGCCAGTACTAGCACTACCACCAGACTGTAATGAGTAAATTCCATTAGTTAATTGACGTGATTGTGGTGAAGCAAAGTAATTCTAAGATTTATTAAAATTAAAAAAAAAATAAAATTTATTTTAAAAGAACCACTGGCTGACGAATATTTATTCTTCCTCGCATAATTCCTCCTCCAACACCAGCCATAGCTCTTCCACGTGGTCTTCCTCTTTGAATAGTAGTTCCACGCGGATATGCAGTAGAAAAAATTGGAATCATTCCAGAACGTTGTTGAGGCTGTTGCTGTTGTTGTAATTGGCTCGTAACCCCTCTTCCTCTGCCTCGACTAGCAAAAGAATCTCCTCCACGAAAACCGCCACGTCGTCCACGACTTGAAATATCAAAATCCTCATCATTTGGATCATCCAATACAAAACGAGTAGGTCGATCACGTTGGTCATGTTCTTCTTCTTCGTCACTGAATTCATCGTCTGGCTCATCAAACTGATCGTGCTTTTCCATTTCTTGCTGAAAAATTATTTTTGAAAAATAAAATTAAAAAATTGTATTCCAATCTAAGAAAAAACATTAAATCAAACCTCTATTAATGCCAATTGTTCCTTATTCATCGCTGGTTGTGGATGTGAATGAAGCACCTTTGGAGGCATAATCTTTCTCTGTTGAATTATAACTCGATCAGGCTCTTGTTGGCTAAAGTCAATTTGTTTTTCCTGTTCAACTTTTTCTATATTTTTTTCTTCTTGTTTGTCTGACTGGTCTCCATCATCTTGCGCGCCCTTTGAGGTACGTTTTGTAGCAACACGAGAACGTTTTGCCGAAGTTCCAGGACCTTCGAATGTATTTTGTTTCAATAAAGTTGTAAAACCTGGACTTTCTCCAGACAATTCCTCTTCCACTTCTGCATGTTTAGCTGCTCCAGGTTTTAGAGTATCCCAAACTCTGTGAGATTTCAAAGCTGCTTTGCGAGATGGTCTTCCCGCAACAAGAGATTGCTCTTCAGAGAATTCCTGCTCATCAGAACCTTCAGAAGCCTTTCGTTTGCTTGAATTGCGTTTCATAAGCCCAGGAGGCATTTTTCAATATCTACAAACATTTTAAAAATTATGATTAAAATAGAAAAAAAAATATTTAAAATATACAAAGAATATAAGAAAAGAGTTTCAAAGAGTTGATAAAAATTTATTTAGCAATAAATGATAAATTCAACCCGAAACATACAAATAATAAAATTAAGAGAACACACAAAAACTCGTAAGCAGATATAAAAATTTTTTTCAATAAATACATATATTGGTTTCTTTTTAAGGTATTTCTTAAAGTGAATAATAATAAAAGGGTAAATAATCTTTTCACCTATTTTAGGTGAGGATTAAATAATAAATCAATCAAGAAATCCAACGCAATGATTTTATGGGAGAGGGTGGAGATGGAGCTGAATCGAAATCTTCAGCTTCTTTCTCTTGCCCATTTCTATTTGCTCCTGTTGTTTTATCATTTTGTAGTTGAATGCTGAAGTTGCTTGTTTGGAAAATTAAAAAAAATTTCTTAAAGAAATCTAATTATCTGACCTGGATTTTTGTTTGACTAAACTGTAATAATAACGATGAGGTTTGTCGCACTAAATTACAATAACAGATAAAAGAAAAATTATAAATAAATCAACATTTCGTCGACTCAAGAAAAGAAAAACAAACGAGAAACGCGAGAAACAAACCAAAATTCCTCGATGACAACATCCCCGATTGAATTCTGCACAAGGCTCCGTACCAGGCGTATGTCGAACATGAAGGTAATTACATTCATCCTTACCTTTACTGCAAACAAGGCGTAAATAAAAATCACAAACTGGCATTTGATGAGGAAGAAGTGGGGAATGAAGCCCACCAGGGCAATCATCACCTGTTCCTCGGCAAACTCCGCGTAATAATCTGTGATATAGGAAAACGAGAAACGCTAAAATTCTTTTAAAATAATTTAATTTTTTAGGACAAACAAGTGAAACAGAAAATGGAGGTTTGGAATTTTTTCCCATTATTAGAAAAAATTAAAATTAAAAAAAAACCTCTGGCAGACTTTCTGATGAATATGATCCAAACTTTTGTCATGTTCAAAAATGCAAAATATTCCAGCTTGACAAGCACCCGTTTCAGCAAATTGATAACATTCTTTACTTCCGGCATACACCCGTTTACCGCTTTTTAATATTAAAAGGCTTTTGTTGATAAAACGCTTTTTGCCATTGATTGTCTGTTGTTGTTGCTGTTGTCTCCATGGTGGTTGTTGATGTCCGCGTTGTTGATTTGGACTTATACTTTTCGAAGCTGTCTTTGAAGTAGTTTTTGAATTGACTAAATTTGTGTTGAGTTCAAGAGGAAGAGAATCGATAGTCGATGTCTTTGAGGTGCCAGGAATTGAATTATTCGAAGCCTTTGAGGTGCCAGGAAATGAATTATTCGATGTCTTTGAGGTGCCAGGAAATGAATTATTTGAAGTCTTTGAGATGACAGGAATTGAATTATTCGTAGTGGGCAAGTTTAAAGAAGACAATGTTGCTACTGTTGAGGGTTTCAAAAATTTATTCAAGCTTTCCGAAGAACAAGGTGTCATCGATGCGTGCTTTTTCTTTTAAAGTAGAAATTAATTTAAAAATTTAAAATTAAAAAATAAACCGAATCCAAAATAGGCGATTTCATTCTTTTAACTGGCTGTACTTCTTCTTCATCATCAGAAGGACTTAACGGAGAAGAACGAAACAAATCCTCAGTATGACACTCAGGAAATGGAAATTCTTTGTCTTCATTGTTCTGTGGACATTCACAATCAGGAGGCAAATCCTCATTTAGACGTCCACTAAATAATTTAAGCATCCGCCAATTTCTTCCTTCGGGTTCGGAATTGCCATTAGGTTGATTTTGTTTGGAACTTTTGAACCGAATATTGCTTGTTGAAGGAGCACTTGATGAAAATGTTGAAGGCAATTTTGGTGGTGAAAAAGCTAAAATATGAAAAATCAAATTGAAATTTAATAAAAAATTAAAACTAACGTAAAAATCCTAGGTTTCTGTTAACAAGCTTTGTTACGTTATTTTTGACTGAGCTGAAAAAACCAGTTGTTGCAAAGTCTGGTTGTCGCGGATTATTAGGTACATTATTTCGAAGAAGCGTTGGGTTGAAATAGGACTGTGATGAGTTTAAGTTATTGGTCAAAGAAGCAACTCTTGAGTTAAAAATCGGGTTAACCTGAAATCGTTGAAACATTAGTCGTAAAAATCGTTGGGATATCCATTAAATATACCGAGTTGTTTGCATTTTGATTTGTGTAACCGGGCTGAGCAGAACTACCTGAGGGAAACATCTACAAGCAAAAATAAAATTAAACGAGAATATATAAAAAAATAAGTTAGGAAAAGTAAAATCCAATTTGTAAAAAGAATTTTTCAGATCATTTATTCAAATCAGGCAATTGGGCAACTTTTCTCATTTCACGATATTCAGAATCTAACGCTTTCATCATTGTAGGATCATTTGTATCAGGAGAAAGTCTTTGTCCATTTTGACCTTTCCCGATTATAACACCAAGTTGATCTTCTGCAATGCTTAACAAATATGATGTTTGTGCTTCGCCATAACCAAGAACTCTTGCAAGAATTATATCGCCTGGTTGTACGAATTTGTATAATTCAACCTGGAAAAGTGAGTTATAAAAATAAACAAATGTAAAATACTTTATCTCGTTCTTTTTCCCTCACATCTTCTTTCCTCAAAGTAGAATTGAATTCACTCAACAACATTGTATTTTCAACGCTTATAATTGTGCACTTGGCAAATTTTTGAGTGAGCACCTCAACCTGAACGTTTAAAATTCTATTAAGTCAGAAAACAATAAATACCTTGGCAGTAACAATTTTGCCTTGAGAAGGAATAACATGGCTTTTCTCATCTAATTTCCTCCTGATTTCTACAAGCTTGGTCTCATTTGATTGCTTAAAAGTGGAAAAGAATGAGTGAATACTAAGAAAACATACTTGATCTTTCACAGTAGAAATGTGAACAAAACCAGTTAAAGAAGCTATTAATGTACCATAAAATTCAAAGCATCCATTGCCAGCACGATAACCATCAGCAACATTAAATAATTTATCGCCTAAAAAGTAGAAGTATTGGGGAAACGTAAATTTAAAACCTGGAATGCAAACCTTTTTGCTCGGTTCGGAATCAAACGTCTCATTGATGATATTCATTATTCAATTACTGTCTGAAACAAATTAAAGTGCACGTGTTAATACGAATCAAAGCTAAAAATAAGGCAAATCATGGAAACGAGAAAAAGTAAACATTCGACGAAATGATATTTTCTAATTTATTTAACAAAACGACAATGTCAAAATTCCAAAAAATAGATAATGCCAATAAATTTAAATTTGCTTATTTTTAAAAGTGGCTTCTTTTCTTTTAACGAACGCGTTCGCTAACGTATTAACACCCTGCGGCAGTGTCGACCGTACTTGTTGATATCTACGCGGCGATTCTGACACTTTTCGCCCGTTCACTCGACAGATTTTAACATTGAACATTTAGGTTTATCGACTTCTTTAATAAAATTGGAAGCTCTTTTCGGTGTTTTTCATATATTCCGCATTATTTTCCTATTATTCTGCATTATCTTCCTATTGTTCCGCTTTATTCCATATTGTACAATATTTTTAGATTTTATTTCGAATATTTTAGATTTATTTATAACTTTCTAAATGACTTCTATTATAAAATTGGAAGCTCTTTCTGGTGTTCAAGATGATGGTCCATTATGTTATCTTCTTCAGGTTCTAAATTATTGACCTTTTTAATCGCATTGTCATTTTAGGTCGATCAAGTTTATATTTTGCTGGATTGCGGTTGGGATGAACATTTTGATTTGGCCTATATTGAGTCAATAAAGATGCGTATACCTCAAATAAATGCTCTGCTGATCAGTTATGGCGATGTACCTCATATTGGAGCCTTTCCTTATCTAGTCAAAAGTGGTCTCAATTGCCCGATTTATGCTACTGTACTGTTTTACTTGTTCATTCTTATGTCTAATTTTCATTTTTTAATCAGGTTCCTGTATACAAGATGGGTCAACTTTTTCTCTATGATTGGCTAAATGGTCATTCTAATGTCAAACCTTTTAATTTGTTCAATTTTGATGATATTGATCATGCCTTTGAAAAAGTTCAACAAGTCAAATATAGCCAAACTGTATGACTTCATGAGATTTTATTAAAATCTCTAATTTTAGATTTTATTAAAAGGCGATAATGGCTTGCAAATAACCCCTTTTCCCGCTGGTCATCATATTGGAGGAGCCATTTGGCGAATAACCAAGATGGGAGAGGAAGAGATCGTTTATGCTGTTGATTTCAATCACAAGAAAGAACGACACTTGAATGGCTGCACTTTTGATGGTAATTTTTGGTTTATATTTTCAAACTTTTATTGTCAGGTATTGGAAGGCCTAATTTATTGATCACTGATGCCTTTAATGCTTTGTACAATCAACCGAAGCAAAAACAACGAGATGAAAACTTGGTATCAAAATTGCTTTCTACTGTTCGGGATGGTGGAGATGTTATGATTGTTAGTATTTTTTTCTTTAAAAAACGTTGATCTATTTAACAATTGCAGGTTATTGATACAGCTGGACGTGTTTTAGAAATTGCACATTTACTTGATCAACTATGGCAAAAGTATTCTTTATCCTCCCCATCTTTAAAAATTTATTTCCAATTTACAGCAAAGAAGCAGGCTTGATGACTTATAATTTGGTAATGTTAAGTGCTGTAGCCTCATCAGTTATTGAATCAGCAAAATCTCAAGTTGAATGGATGTCTGATAAAATTTTGAGAATGTTTGAAATGGGAAGGCAAAATCCTTTTCAATTAAAACATGTTCGTTTCTGTCATACGCTTATGGATTTAAATCGTGTTAGATCTCCAAAGGTTTTTTAATTTATTTTTTTTATTCTAACAAATTTCTGTTTCAGGTTGTTTTGGTCAGCGGATTGGACATGGAAAGTGGTTTTTCCCGAGAACTTTTTCTTGAATGGAGTACTGATACAAAAAATATGGTTATTGTTACAGGTTTTTTCTTCAATTTTTCAACTTAGACAATTAATATTTAGGAAGAGCTGGCGATAGAACTCTGTGTTCAAAACTGATAAGAATAGCTGAATCTCGTGAAAAGAAGCGTGCAACAAATAATATTGTTACTTTAGAAGTGAAACGTCGTGTGCGATTAGAAGGTGCTGAATTAGAACAATATATGGCTAAGAAGAGGGAACGTGAACAAGAAGATGCTAAACAAAGGTTTTTATATTTAAACGATTTTTTAACCTTTAAATTTTTATTCCTTTAGGTTAGAAACTCTTCGACGCAATGCTCGTTTAGAGAATGTCGAATCTTCGGAAGAATCAGAGGATGATGAAACTTTGGCAGCATCTGTAGCAGCACTTACACAAGGAGGCAATAAATCTGCTGCAAATAATTCTAATCTCAAGCAATGTTTGTTTTTATTTGCGATTTGATATTTTGATTATTTTCAGTTTTATAAAATTCCAAAAAAAGTTTTCTTTTAAGTAGAAGAACAACGTCGAAATTCAATGGTTGCACAAAAACACCCTAAAGGAATTGCTGGAACAAACAATTTAGTTAATACATCCAACAATTATGATATTATGTGGAGGTTTGAAATGAATCAACGTGTTTCTTTTTTCAAACAGGTTTGGATTTTCTTATTTGAATAAAATGATTTTTCTATTCTTTAAGAACAAGAAGCAATTCCCAATGTTTCCATATCAAGAAGAGAAATCCAGAGTTAGTTTTTTAGTTTCAAGTTATTTGATTTTATATTTTTTAGTGGGATGATTACGGCGAGATTATCCGCCCAGAGGAATATATGACTGCTGAAACTGCTGCTCCTAATACCTCAACTAGCCCTACAATAAATCCTAAAATTGAAAAAGAAGAAATGGCTGATGATGATATTGCTGAAGTAAATGTAGAACGTCAAAGAATACAACAAATAATTGAAGAATGGCCCAAAAAATGCGTTTCTTTCATTACTAAAATTGAGGTCTAATTAATTAAATCATTTTGTATATTTTTAAAATAATTTTTCAGATTCTTTGCAAAGTTGAATTTATCGATTTTGAAGGGCGATCTGATGGAGAATCAATAAAAAAGATTTTAAGTCAAATAAAGCCTAAACAATTGGTATTTTAAAAATTATTTTTGACAATTTAAACGTTTATTCTTTATGTTATTGTTCATGGTTCAGCTCCAGCTACTCGCCATCTCGCTGAATATTGTCGCCAAAATAATGTGGTTCAAGGCAAAATATTCACTCCAATGCTTGGCGACGTGGTTGATGCAACAATTGAATCGCACATCTTTCAAGTTACGTTGAGTGATCAGTTGATGTCTTCGCTGCTTTTTCAGACGGTTTTCTTTTTTACTTGGATGTCTTTTTATCTTTTGATAATCTTAATTAATTCAGGTAAAAGACGCAGAGTTAAGTTGGTTAGATGCTAGAATAATCAAAAAATCGGCAATTGTTCCTGCCGCATTAGAAAAATTAGATGAAGATATAGAAGCAATAAATGTAGAAGAGGAAGAATTCAAGAATGTCAACGAAGAAGCAATGGAAACCGAAACAGCAAAAGAGGGAGAAATCGGTGAACCTATGGAACAAGATGTTGAAAATGCTGATGATGTGAATCCGGAACAAAGAGAAGAGAAAACCAGTGAACAAATAGAAGTGCAACAGGACGGTGTTGAAGGTGGGTGGTTAAAAATTTTATTAAAAATTTATTTAAAAATCTTAAAATCTCTCGCGAACTACTTTCCCGCGCGGCGCTTTAATTTTTGTGTTGAAGAATATTTCCAAATTATCACGTTTTTCTTATAGATCCAAAAGAAAATGCCCCTTCTCATCAAAAAACAACGGTCTCCGTCCCAGACCAGCTTTTCCTCGAACTACTTTCCTCTAGTGGAATTCCACCTCATCAGTCTGTATTTGTCAACGACCCTAAATTAACCGACTTGAAACAACTTTTGACTTCTAGCGGTTTCCATGCAGAATTTCACTCCGGTGTCCTTTATGTTAACAACATTGCTAATGTAAGGCGGAATGAGGCGGGAAGATTTCATGTTGAGGGATATGCTTGTGCCGATTATTATAAGATTAGAGAAATAATTTATTCACAATTTGCTATTGTTTAATGTTTTTAGTCATCTTAAATTATTTTCAGCCGAATTTTATCATAAAATTAAATTCCAGAAAATATATCCAAAGTCCTCGACCTCAAAAAGCTTCAAAAGTGTAATAAGCCGTTGTTCAAAATAAATTTCCCGCAATTTTCCCTCTCTCCGCTCATCTTCAAATAGATACTTGTGTGCTTATTTTGAATTTATATCGGAGTTTTTTTCTTGATTTGGGTAGTGGATTTATTAGAACCAAAAAACTGCAACCAGTAAAAAAATATATTTATTCTTTTCATTATATATTTCACAGTGTTCTTTCATAATTTCTCCCTTTTTCTCGTTATTTTTGCTTTAATTACAGTTCACACATTTGTTGAAAATATAGGAAAAACTATGTCGCGCAAAAAATGGTTGAAGTACTGATTTTATTGTTTTTATTCTTTTGATATTTATTAAACAAAATTTTTTTATTTATCTAGTTGGCTTGAATCTCAAACCTTCTCGAATTTTGGGGATCTAAAAATAAACAAAAAAAATTGTAAGTTTAAAAAATGATCAATTTAGTAAGCCAATTTATATTTTTAATCTTCTAATTCTTTTGTTGATTTTTTTCCATTTTTAAAATTTATTTTCATTTAATATTTTTCTCAAATAATCATTCCATTTGCATTTCTTTACGCGCGAGCGCACCCAAAATCTCAACATAAATAAACACCTTTTTTAGTATTGCGGTAAAAGCATAAAAAGTAAGCCGTCATTTTACGCCTCTTTATATTCATTTTTACATTTACACAATTCTTTTATTTTGTTAGTAAAGAGTTTTTAGACAAAGGCATAGACATTTTTTATTATTAAATAAAAAGATTTTTTGGAGTTTTTTTGGGTTTAGGAATTTTTCTAGATTTTTATGACTAATGTTTTAGTATTTTTTTCGATTTATTATTTCAAAAAATTTGAGAAATTCCATCAAATTCATATTTAGAAATTCTTATCATTGCTTAGCCACGGGTTAATCCTCTTACTCTTCCAACTAATTACCCTGTTTCTTAAACTCCTCGCCATCCCAACCGCGAGGAATAACCTCAAATATTGACCATTGGTCATCTAAACATAATTAAAAAAGATTATTACTTTTTTCATTATAATTTGAGTTGTTTCCCTTTTTTTTATGCTTTATCCTCATCTTTTACACACCTATACACTCATTTTATATACTTTGATTAGTGTGCAAAAGCAGAAACTGTGTGGAAATATTCTTGAAAAAAGAGGAAATGCAGGTAATTTGAGTGAAAAGGCGTGTAAAAATGAAAGAATAAATTCTTGTGTTCTTCTCTTAAATCTACTTTTCCCTTCACTTTTCTTCTTCATTACTTTTATATTGTTATATTGCAAAATCTTTTCACACTTGTTATTACTAGCAGAAAAATTGAGGGAATGAATACTTTTAGAGCTAAGATTTTTGCAACTTTATATATTTATATTTCTACTTTACTTTTTTTTTAAATAACTCAGTTTAGCTGTCAAAAAATCCAAACTCTAAAATTTTTTTCAAAATCATCCTAGGCTTACTAATAATGAGCTTAAAAGAAGTCTAGGATTTGTTTTTATTTAAAATAAAAATTTATTATTTATTAAAATCAATTGCGCTACTAATAATAGCCGTTTCCAAGGAAATTGCAATGGAAAATTTAAAAGTATGAGTGCATTTATCTTTGTTACTAATAAAGGAATCTTTTATAATTGTCCAAATGAACTTAAAAATATTCTTAAAATCCAAGATTATTCCTGAACCGGACATTCTTATAATTTTATTTACCTGATCCGATTTTAGTAAATATAAAAGAAGGGGTTGGCCGCAGCTGCTAGTTATTTTCTCAAGATGCACCTGCTTGAAGAAAAAGCTTTTTTAGTAAAAAATTCCATCATTTTACTTTTTTTACTAGTTTTTTTTTTTAATTTTAAAAAAATCATTTTTCTTGAAATTTAGAATTTTATGAGGTTTAAAGGATTTTTCTCTTAAATTTCATTCCCTTTCTAATTATTAAAAATTATAAAAATAAATCGCGAAAGAATGAATGAATGTTCGTCCTTGATATTTTGAAAGAATCAATATAGTAAATATTATTTTAATTATTGTTATCAAGGAAGTACTGACTGCCGAGTGATAGAATATTTTTTAAAAATAATGCTATAATTTTACTTGATAATATTGCCATTTTTAAAAATAAAGTAAACAAAATTATTTTTAATTAATTTTTATATAATTTCAAGATCAAATAATTAATTAAAACAATAGTAAAATAGATACTTTAAAAAAGTTTTATTACTGTACAGCGCGAATTTCCAACAAAAAATCCTTGATACTGCCAAAACCTATTTTATATTTAACTATCTTCAGAAATATCAAATTAATTTTTCTTCATTTTTAGGTACAAATATCCTCAAATCTTCTCCAATAAAAAATGCTTTCATCAAAATTTGGTTCCTTCACTTTTGATTTGAGAAGAAAACCAAGACTTTCAACAGAAAGAGGCAAAGAACAACAACAAAATTGGTCATTAAGAAAACAACGAAAACAACAAAAAGATGAAAATAAAACAACAAATTTACGTCCTTCATGGTCACAAGGAGAATTTTATAAAAATTCTGTTGATAAACAAAATTGCCAATTTCCGATGCCAAAAATGGGAACAACAATTCTGACAACAACAAATATGACAATAAAAAATGGAAATGGTGGAAAGGAAGGTGGGGAATTTTTAAATTAAATATTAAATAAAGTTAAAATATTGAAGCTTTTAAAGAGGTTTTTGATAAGGGTTGTAACGGTTTTGAGTAGAAAAATTAAGTGGTTATTCATTCTGTTCTCACGCGTTCCTGAATTTTTTTCTAAATTACTAAAATTTATTTTGTTCATTTTCTTTTAAATTTCCGTGCAAAAAATACTATTAGAAAAGTCTTCCTATTTTATTTATCCAAAAACAACCTAAATTCCCTAGTGAGTTAAAATCAATCCAAATGCGATAAGCAAGCCTGACTGCCAACCAATTTTGCTAATTGAAATGGATTGACTGAAAATATATTTTTTTCTTCAGGAATTTTTATTGGACTATTTTTAGTGGATAAATAGTAAAAATAATATTGCAAAAAATCCAAAAATGGATACGAAAAATTCAGTCAATCCAAAATAAATTAGAGTCTCACTTTATTAACTAACTAAAGAATAAATAAATTGGGGAAAATGGGATTTACTGGACAGAACATCTTTTTACTATCATCGTTTTCTTTATTTTCCCAAAACAAAGAAGTATTGTGGCCAAACCGCTAGTATTTTTTAAAGTGGTTCTTTTAACTAAATGTAAATTTATTTATTTAAATGTATGCATGAGTGATCCTCATTTTTTAACTTATTTTTCCACTCAATTAGTTGCAATTCATCAATAATTTTTTCCTTATTTAATTTTCATTACTTCTGCATTTCGATTTTTTCTCTGGAACTTTTTTGTTTTTTGATTATTTTTAAAAGGGCAGAGGATTTACCTGTTTTCTCTCTCTTAATCTCCATAACCACCTAATTTTTAAAATTTATTCTTTACTCTTATTTTTGAATTTAACAAACCTCATGCAAATAATAAAAGAAATTAAAACACTATTTATATATTCCCTAGAAAATATTTTAAGCAAATTCTCATTCATTTTTACAATAATAAACAATTTATTATTACAACCAAAACAAACAATTTTCTCATATTTCTTTGGCATCTGCCACAACAATTTATTTATCCTTTCCCTCAACACTTTAAAAGAGCAGCTCCGCGCGATAAGCAGTAAAAGTAATTGAGGAAAATCCCTTTTTTTAATTTTGTTAATATTTTCTTTCTTCATTTAATTTTATTTATTTTTCTTCCTCTTCATCATCTCTTCATCAATTTCCTCAGCCTCATTTTAGCCCCATATTCATTTTCTTCCTCTTCCCTCAATCGCGCGTGGGAAAAGCACTTCCTTCCCCTCTCCTTCATTTTTTTACATTGCCAATTCCTCTCCCCTCTCAATCCATTAATCGCCATCATCATCAATTTCTTCCCCTCTCCATCATCAACACATTTTCTAAGCTTACATCTGCCACAACATGCCAATATCAAGTTTTATTTCCTCAATTTTTCCAATTTACTCACGCATCCATTAAAAAATATTTTCATTTCATCTATATTTCATTTAGTAGAAAATTTGTTAGCAATTACCTGACAGAAATATTTTTAGCTGAAATTACTGAAATTTTTTGTAGTCTGAAAATAATATTTTAAAAAATTAGAAAAAGTGATAACTGAATAGTTTCTAATAAATTTTCTACTTTTTTTCTTTTTCATTTTAACACATAAAAGCTGAGAACACTTTATACTACAAGTAACTTGAATTTTTTGTTTGCTTTTTTATGTCCTCAAATTTGCGCGTGGAGCTTTAAAAAACTTTTATTTTATCTTTCCTTTCAAACAATTTACCGAAAAACTTATAAAAATGTTTCGATAAATCAAACAGCACTTTTTCAAATTTATCAGCTATCTTTATCAATTTCCACCGAAAATAAGAAGAATAAAAAGAATAAAAAAACCTTATAAAATAAGGGTTGACATCGTTCACCCGTTTTTAAAATAGACAAAAAGGATATCTATTTTTGTTAATTTCGGAAAAATATCTAAAAATAGTGTTAACTAACAATTTTAAAAATTAAAAATTTGGCATATTATTCCAAAATTATAGGTAAAAAAATCAGAAAAACCAAAAATACCTCTTTCAAATTATAAGTTTAAATTTTTAAAATATTTATTTACTAAATATGAATCAACAAAAAATTTCACAATTAAAAAATGTCTTTCAATATCACTCATTTCCCCCCACAAATCCCTTGTCATTTAAAGTCATACAAATTGATATTTTATTTTTTAGTTTTTTGCCTCATTTCACAATATTCTATTAAATTATTCATTTTTCTATTCATTTCAAAAAATTAAAAAAATTTCTTAAAATGACTAAACGAGGATGGAGTGAGGACAACAAAAACAACAATAATATTTCTTTAGAACTATTAGAATTTCATCCAGTTTCACATTCACCATTTGCCTCCTGTAGAGGTTAGAAAAATCTACAAAAATTCTCGATAGTTTATTAAATAATTTTTAACTTTAAAAAAAGGAAAAAAAATCCTTTATACAATTCAACTTTCTCAGACGCGTTTCTTAAATTAATTCATATCTATCGGGCTCTTTGTCTGGGGATCACTCTAAACATTAAAAAGGGAAAAGGGGTAATTCAATGGGTGGGTGTCTAAATTAATTGCAAGAGAAGGGGGAATAAATTAGGAACAATATAAAGTATTTGGGGGGAGAGGCAAGTTTTAGTGCTAAAAGAAGCGGAAGAACAAAGTGAAATTTGAGGTTTTAGCCTAAGGGCAAATGCAACTTATATACGTGGGAAACTACTTAAAATAGAGGTGGAAGATTACTCTAAAGCTAAAAAATTCAAGAAATGAAGAGATTCCAGCAAGTATAGAATGTTTTTGATCTACCTGAATCCCGGAATTTTAAAAATCGGTCAAAGTAATTTTGTAAAAAATCGTCCAACTTTTTAATAAATAAAGAAGAGAAAATTAATTTTAAAAATGGAAAATCAAAGATCTTTGTAAAAAGAGGATTTAATATAACGACCAAAAACCAAGTCTTGCCTCAACTCTCATAATGACGAATATTTTTTGAAAATAATCTTTATAAATTAGAGGATTAAATTTGCTACAAAACACAAAGTAAAATTAAGAAGTTCAATAAAAAGCTGCTCATGAAGTCAACAAACAAAAATAATCAAACTTGAGATCTAAAAGATAAATTATCAAGAATTTAAAATTCAGAAGAGGATTTAAAATTCTACAAAATACTACAAATTCTACAAAACCTCCGGGACCTTTTCATCATGATAGTCAATCAAACATCAAAACCATCAAAAAACTTTTTCAATTTTAATGACTTTTTACCTCCACTTTTTACATTTAAACTCACTCTTTTGTTTGAATTACAACTTTTGTTGCTCACGTAGAGTAGTAAAAAAGATAAAATTTGAAGGACCGGAAAGGGGAATTCTTTTAAAATTTGGAGGGAACGCATTTAGTCAAATGATATTTTTCTACATATCGTCTGCGCCTCTTCCTTCCTCTCTAAAATCCTTCCACTTTCCAAAAATAAGAAAAAAATTCGGAGAAAAAAGTATTAAAGGTGAACAATAACTATATATATTTTATATATTTGTGTCATGCAGAGAGACTAACCCCTTCAAAAATTGCAAGTGTTTCCCTTCATGATTGCCCTCTCAATCGATCGAAGCGATTTATTCAGTCCAGTCATTCATTCATTTACCAGCCGTGGAAGGAGTAAAAGGAGGGGGAAGAAGGAGCTGTTGATTGTATTGAGGAGGGGGAGGTAGAAGGAGGGGAAGGACCATTTTTACCCACTACCAATTCTTCCCACCACTTCCAAAATTTTTCTTCTTTACTTCAATTCGTGACGATTCTTTCTTTTCTTCTCTTTTGATTGCCGCCAAATCCTTCCTTGTTCTCCAGTTATATTTTTCTTCTAACCAATTCTTTACCCAACATCTTTTACCCGAAAATCAAATCGCTCGCCTTTTTTACTGCCTTTGTTGGAGGTGGAGAAGGAAAGGAAAACAACCTCTAACCAACACACAACAAAAACAACCAAAACATTAACCAATCATTTTTACAAATTTTTTCTAATATTCATTAAAAAGTTGCATTGAGTTATAATTTTTTATTCCAAAGTTCCATGTTTTATTTTCGAATAATTTCGAACAATTTCCCCTCCTTTATTTGTTTTCATTCTATTTTAGTTTTTTCTATATTTTTCTTATTATTTTCAGAAATAATAAAATATATGATTTATTTCGTTCAACTAGATTCTCTGACAGCCGTTCCTCATTCCATAGCATTTCATTGACATTTATTTTTTATTCATTTTAAATCGTTTTTTGTTCTTCCATTTAATTATTTTTTGCTATTTTCAAAATTTCGTGCATACATCACATACAAAAAATATTTAAGAATTTCATCAGTCAGACCCTTTTGATTTTATTTAAACAACAAAAAATTTAAACAAACATCCAGCCATTTTTTAAAGAATTAAATTTTAAATTAGAAAACAACCGGAAGAATTGAAAAAAAAAATTTTTTTTTAAGTGGACAAAGAAATTAATTAAAATAAATAAATCCCTTGCAAAACAGAAAGGGGTAAGGGATGGATAGAATTGCGTGAAAAATAGAGGAAAAAAAAGAAGAACACCGGAACTTCAACGACCATAAAATAGTTAAAATGACAACAAAATCTAAAAAAATGTTTGTCAATCTCTATCGTGTGGTTTTAATTAACTAAGCGGAAATACTACTGGAAATTGAAAAAAATCTTTGAGAAAGATAAACAAAATAAAATTTAAAAATTATATAAAAGCAGAAAATTGATTTTGGTTTATCTAAACATTAAACAATAAGAACAACAGAAAAACAGAAAAACATCCTTTTTTAAGTCTCGCCAACATTGCCAAACCTGCAAAATAACCTTTAAATAATTATTACTCATAATGAGCAGCACTCCTTGGTGGCGACCTTTACCTTTAATTTTTGGTTGTTTTGGCTGTTTATTCTCTGCCTTATTAAATGTTTGGCGGTGGATATTAAGGCAAAAGTGTTGCCAAAATAATAATTATTGTTGTTGTTGTTATTGTGGAAATAGTGGAGGGAAAAATTCTTTAAATAAAATTGAAGAGGGGACAATTAATGAAGAAGAACAGCAACAAATTTCTGCAGACCAACCACTTTTACTTTTATGTTCTCCTTTGCCATTACTTGAAGGTGTGGGAAGATGTTGAAAGGGGGGGGGGATTTCAAGATTGGGATAAAATGTCTTAAAATTTTGACCAAGCTGGGCCTCTTAGACTTTATTATGGTCTCCAAAAATTCCTAAAAATCTCTTAAAAACTTCAAAATTTCAAACAAATATTTCTATTTTATTTTAAAAATTTTTAAATTTACAGAAAATCATCTTTCATCACTCGATAATGGAATGCGCAACGTCTCATCTCAAGCTTTACCCAATAAAAAAGAAGCAGAAGAAACAAGAAGTTTGGATAGGCATTTATTTAGCGTTAGATGGAATAAACGTGGAACAAGTACAACAAAAATAAATTGTAATAAAAATATTAGACCTTCATTAAAAGCAGCACAAATTTTGGATAAAAAGAAGAATAATACAATTACAGATAATTGCAATGGAGGAGATTTTGTGAGTTTAAAAAAAAATTTTTTTTTAATATTTAAAGTAGAGAGCGGGGTTTAAAGTAGAGGGGTTCTGGCTTTTGTTGATAATTATTATTTTTGATTAAATTTTTGGACAATTTGTCCCCAAAATCCAAAAATAACTAAAATAATTAATTGAGTATTTTTTATTTATTTTGTTTTCTAAAAACTATTTTTATTAAATCATTAATTTAATTTTTCTAATAAACAAACGGAATGAATGCTAGTAAAATCTATATGATTAAATTAATGATTCATCTCACTCCCATTAAATTATTTTTTATTTTCTACTTTATAAAATACATAAATATTTATACAAAATACTAATAAATTTTTCTGATTTAATTTAAAATTATTTTAATATTTAGTGCCTTTTTTAGAAATATTTTAATTAAAAATTCTAAAATCATTTTTAGAAAAATTTTATTTAGTTAATTTTTTAGGATTCACCAGGCGTTGCTTTACTCGATCCTTGTACTTCTTCAGCCTCTAGTCCTGCTACTGCTGCTATTCAAAATTCAAGTGTTACTTCTGTACCTCAACGTTTAGCTGTAAAAAAAAAATTTTTTTTTTTAAGTTATCAATTTTTCAGTGTTTTCTTTCAAAACGACTAAAAAGGACCAAAAGCTTCCCAAAACTTCAAAGCGCTTTAAGTAGAGATAAACTTTCTGGAGCTGCAGCAACAAATAGTGGTGGCAGGCAAGAACAGCTTTTACAAATTAGAGCGAGTCTTGGTCCAAATGCGTTGAGGTGGGTGAATTTATTAAGTTAAAAAATACATTTTTTGAGGGATTTTTTTAATTTTTGGGGAATTTTTAATTATGAAAAATTATTTTTTATTACAAAAAGTGTTCCATTTTTTAAATTATTTTTTATACCCTAACTGCGTGCTTATTAGTGTAAATAACAATTTTTTGTATAGATAATATCATCGACCTTTCACATTATTTTTATTTTTTTTTATTATATCTTTAATTAGTACAATACTAATCATTTAAGAAAATCAAAAATAGAAAATACAAAAATAATTAGAAACATTGTTTTTGAGAAAAATCAAAACTGAGTAATTAAAAATGATCAAAAATTTTAGGTTGATGTTAAGGCAAAAATTTTAGGTTGATGTTAAGGCAAAAATTTAGGTTTTTACTTTTTTGATTATTCAAAAACAGCCAAATTCTATATTTTTGCACCACCCCACTCCTTTCTCGTTTATTTTTGGTTTTTACCCCCATTTTCTCGAAGTTGACTAAAATATTTGTTTATTTTTCTACTTACTATTTTTGTAACAGAATTATTTTATTTTCCACGTTTAATCCACGTTTCATTCTCTTTCTTATCATTTTATTTTCTTTATTATTGTATTTTACTAACTTTTATAATATTTTTATTTAACAATCAAATATTTTTAAGAATTTAGAATTTTATTTTAAAATTTATTTTTACATAATATTAATTTTTTAAGTTTAATAATTTTTAATTTTATATTTTTTAATTTACTATTTTTTGTCTCTAAATCATTAGCGTTCCATATATCTTTCATTTCTTACATTACTTAATGTTTTTGTGTTGTAATGTTTGCTTTTGCGCTTTTATTTTATTAATGAAGCGACCGGATGCCCATGAAAAGATAACGGAAAAACGATGGGGAGAAGAACGGAAAAAAGAAGAAAAAATAAAAATAAAGGACGAAAATAATTCTTTGGTGACATGAACAATTGTAGAAGAACAACACAGCATTTTCTCTTCCTCATTGATGAGCGGAGAAAATTGAGCGTCCTCTCTTTTGCCTTAAAACTTACCTCAACTTTCTTCCATATTTTTTATTTAATATAATAGAATGCTTAATTACACAATGAAAAATTGATCTTATTGTCTTAAAAGATTCGTTGCGCATAGCTATTTTCTCATTATTATTTTTTATTATGTTTCTTCTCTTTTGCCTAGTTTCCCTATTTTTTTAAGTTCTAGTTGGAATTTTTGAGTTTAAATTTTTCAAGAAATCTAAAAAAATTTTTATATTTATTTTTCTTTATGATGTAGGTTCTCTCCGTTCTTTGACCAAAATATCCTTTGCAAAGTTTAAATAATCTTCTTTGAAACCGGAGAGTTTTGACTATTAATAGGAAATAAGGCGCAATTTTCTTTATAATTTGATTGTAAAATTGAATTATTATTTTCAACATCATCTTTCTTCTATTTATGGTTTATTTTCTTCATTTATCTTCCTTATAAATTTCTTTCATCATCAATTCCACTCCAATTCATCCATTTTCCACAATTTATTCCGTAAAGTAAAAATGATGACCGCCATTTGCATAAAGAAACCACAAAAACCATTATATCCATCAATCTGTATCGCCTTAAAACATTTTATTTTTATTTATTTACAATTATTGTCCAGCTGTGCGCGTCTTTCTAAAATGAACGAAGAATGCCGCGCCTTCCCTAACTATCCGGTCTCTTCGTCAAATTGCGGCAATAACCCATTATAACTTTTTGTTTCGAGCATATTCACATTATTTTACTTTTTACAAAATTTGTTACGGATCAGAGTAACTTTTTGATTTTATATTCTAAATTGAATAGGAATAATTTTTATAAGGCAAAAAAAATTTAAATTAATTTTGAAATTTAATTTTAAAATTTTTTATTTATTATGGCTTATTTTATGATTTTTTTTGCTTTAGGAATTTTTATACCTATTTTTCCAAATTTCTTTTATAATTATTTCTTACATAAATAATTTTTTTTCTGAATATTAATTATTTTATTTACAGATTTTTTAACTTTTAAAAAACTTTTATTTTTTATTTTACTCGTTTGCAGCATATTTTTCCTCCTTTTTTATTAATGCCATTTCCACATTCTTTAGCACAATTTGCTATTAATCGTCGCCATTCTCAACCAAATGGTGGTTGTCCAAAATCTTCACTTTCCAAACCTTCATCAAAAAATTCTAAGCCGTCCCCTCCTCTTCCACCAACAACAACAACAACAACACCTCCTTCCCCTCCCCCTCCATTACTTCAATCAGAGCGTCCTCAAAATAATAATAGCCATGTTCGTCTTCTTCGTGGCCGTCGTGTATATCGTGTAGCTCGACGGTTAGCGAAAAAAGCATATTTTATTCGAGAATATAAAAATAAAAAATGGGAATGGATAATTAAATT
>ABLG01000325.1:0-15073 GCA_000172435.1 Meloidogyne hapla | reverse complement strand
TCGAAGTCTGCGTCGTTTCTTCTTTTTCAATTTTAGACGTCCCGTTCTGACTGCAACATTCGTCCCATATTTCCGCGAAGTAGAAAATTATTTTCTAAAGAGTAGGCCAGGCCGTTACTAAACCCCTCACCCCCTTTCCTTCAAAAATCCTTCCAAAATTATTAATTAAAAATTAAAAATTAAAATAAAATACTATCTAAATATTCTCAATTTCTGCACAATAATAAATTCTTTTTTTTTTGACCTAAAAATAATAAAATATTATTTTTTTTTCAATTCAAAACACAAACATCCTATTTATTTTTAATAAATAATTTTTTCAAAATCCCCTATCATTTTCCATTAAAATTATTTTAAAAAAGGTTAGCAAACATTGGAATTATTAGAAAAAGGTTATAAATTTTAATATAAGTATTTGCGTGTATTTCTCTATTTTTTTAATGCCGTCATTTAAAAACCCCCAAGGGTAAAAAAATATTTTTTTAAATATTTTTTTTAATTTTGTGTTTACTCTCTTTCTAACTTTAAATTCTCGTTAAAATTAATTTTTACATGAAATATTACTTTATTATTTTATTTTATTTAAATTAAAAATCTTTTTTTGTAAGACATTCTTTTATTTAAGAATTATACGAAAGAAAAAAAATATTTTTAATTAAATCAATTTTTTCCCTCAATTAAAAACTCCAAAATATTTTGAAATGTTTTATTCTCTTTAATAAATGCACTTTTGATTAAAGAAACTAGGGTAGGACCCAGCCCCCGACTAATCCCTACCCCGACCCGAAAAGCTCAACCCGGATAAAATCCGACCCCGACTTTTTCGACTCCGAAGGGTTCGGGGTCCTACCCTAAAAGAAACAATTCTATTCCTAAAATTCCTTGAAACTGAACAATGCTATCATTTTAAGTGTTGTGGGGGGCAGAAGGCATCGAAATTCCCCGAAAACCTTTTTAAATATTAAATAATATGTGTGTGGTCTATAGAAATTAAAATTAAAAAATATTCAAAATTATTTATTCTATTTTCATTTTACCTGAATTTTAATTTTAAAAATTTTTTTATAAAAAATTTATTTACATAAAAATATTTTTAATCTAAAAAAAAATCTAGAAAAATATTTTTCATTAAAAAAGATTTAAAAAACATTAAAAAACCCATTTTATCATTTTTTTCTTTTTCCTTTTAATTTAAATAAATTTTTTTATAAAATCACATTTTTACTATCACGAGCACTTTTATTTTTCCCTTCTAGGCACGCAAGAAGAGATTAATTAAAAATAAAAAAATAAAATATATGTACTTTTTAATACAAACATCTCCATTAAATTAATGAACAGCTGTTTTTAAAATTAATAAAAAATTTCTTTTAAAATATTTTAGAACTAGTAAAAACCTATTTTTTTAAAATTTATTTACTCCAATAATTCACACAAATTTAATTTTAAAAATATGAGGACGCCAGAAAATAGGACATTTTATAAAATACATTTTATAAATACCGCTATTTGGCGAGTGCCTAAAATACAGAAACATGTTTTTATTTTATAACCTCTTTTACCGTATTTGCTCTATTATAATGACATGGCATTCTATTTTTCAACCCCTCTCTAGGGGGCTAGAGACTGTCATTCTATTAGAGAATGGCATAATATTAGGCAAATACGGTATTCCAAAAATGTCTCCATGTGATATTTTGGTAGTTCAAAACACATATCCCCCGTGTTATGGAATTTCTTCGATTTTCAATTTCTCTGTATGAGGAATTTTGAGAGGTTTTTTTCTTTAAATTTGGCAGCTGTTGTACCGTCATTGGGATATACCATCACTTGACTACACCCAACATTCCTAACTTCTTTCACTTCATTATCATTTAATCTAAATTCCGTACAATATGTTCAAAAATAATTAACTAATTCTCCTTTCTCTTTTTACTAATCCAAATATTTATTTATTTACACTCAAAATGTTAATACTAAAAAATATATATATAATTCAAATTTCCAGCTGTCATTAATTCTTTCTTCTTTTTCTATTTTTTTTAATGGCAACCAATAACAACAGCCAATATTAACACAAAACTTTTATTTTTATATAAAACTTTTACGCCTGCTGTTTTAGTTAAAAAAGGGAAAATGAACAAACAATTTAAATAATATTTTTTATTTATTTATAATTTATTAGAACTAGTAAAATGGGTACAGTGGGACGATGTAAGTCAGGGGACGTTCTGTGTAAAATGCGCCGGGGGGAGCATTCAAATTTTTTTGTAATAAATGGTTTTTTGGGGTTTGGAAAGGCCCTGAAGGGCTTTGGGGCGCGCTTCGCGCGCTGCTAGAAATTTCTTATTATGGATGGTTGCTTCGGGCCTTCGGCCCTTGCCATCGAAATGTCTTAGCTGGTTTATTGCTTCGGGCCTTCGGCCCTCGCCATTCAGATGGGTTTTCAGTCTCGGGCCTACGGCCCTCGACTTCTCGGCCTTCGGCCTCGTAGTGCGTTCAGATGGGTTTCAGCGTTTAGATGGGTTTCCAGTCTCGGGCCTCCGGCCCTCGACTTCTCGGCCTTCGGCCTCGTAAGTGCGTTCAGATGGGTTTCAGCGTTCAGATGGGTTTCAGCGTTTAGATGGGTTTCCAGTCTCGGGCCTCCGGCCCTCGACTTCTCGGCCTTCGGCCTCGTAAGTGCGTTCAGATGGGTTTCAGCGTTCAGATGGGTTTCAGCGTTCAGATGGGTTTCAGCGTTCAGATGGGTTTCAGCGTTCAGATGGGTTACCAGTCTCGGGCCTTCGGCCCTCGACTTCTCGGCCTTCGGCCTCGTATGTGCGTTCAGATTTTAACCCCAAAAATATACCCAAATTTTCAAAAATTCATAACTTTGCTAAAAGTTTCATTTTTGAAACATTTTAAACAATTTTTTCCCGCTTATTGAACAATTAATTCCATATTTAATTGCATAAATTAATTGTTTCTTACAAATTTTTTATTTTGTTTATCCAAACATAATTTAAGTTTGTTAATTTTATTAATTTTCTCTTTGTTTCTAGAAATATTTATTTATTTAATCCTTAGACAAAAATAATTTTTTTTTGGGAAATTTCTTTCCTTTTTTTTCGTACTTTTAAAATGTTGCCCTAAAATATTTATTTAAATTCCCACACATTTATTTATTTAAATTCTTTTTTTAAGAACACAAAAGATTTTTTTTAAAAATGAAAAAACAGAAAGAAATTCAAATTAAACTTTTTTTAAGCAAAACTATGTAATGTACATATGTTGACAGTGATTAGTTCAAATAAAATTTTTGATTTAAATTTTAATTTTCCTCGTGTTAAAGTCAAGGCAGAGTGCTTTTTTCTGAGGAAAATTTTTAAAAATTAGAAAAATTTTTTTAGGGTCAGATAACCTTTAAAAAACATATTTTAGATTAAATAGTTTTTTTTAACAATGAAAAACTTTTCTTTAACTTTCTTTAATTAATTCCATAATTAATTTTAAAAAATTAATTACTGTAAAAACGTAAATAAAATGTTTAAAAATATTTTTCTAAGAAAATTATACAAAAAAGCAGGTGTTTATATTTTTTAATTTAAATAATTTTATTATTTATTCACCCTCTTTTTTAATTAATTTTTTTCACATTTTTTAAATGTCAACCTACTAGAATTAATGAAAATTAAACACGCAACTTCTCAAATTTTTTTTTCTTTTTTTCCTTTTTAAAAAGTACAGTTTTTCTAATTAAATTTAAATAATTTATTTATGACTCATTTACGTTTTTAAAAAATTTTTAAACAAATTAAGTTGACTCTCGTTTAAGCCCACATCAAATTTAAACACATAACAGATATACGTATTTCCTCAAATAAATACCCTGGGTAATATTTTTCAACCTCGAGGGTAATTATTAGGGAGGGTAATTAATAGATAAAATACGGTAAGCACTAGGGTTTCTTTAAAAATCCACAAAAGGATAAATCTATAGATAGAATTTTAATAAAGTATAACTTGATTTTCGTGACTGACAGGGAGATTGAGTGATTTTCCATAATTTCCAACAGATAAGGCAGTTCATTTTAACGAGTCAATTTCATTTATAACCTCCTACCGTCCCTCCCTTCTAATTAATTTTAAAAATATTAAAAAAATATATCTACGCAAAGAACTTTTATATACTAATTAATTTAATTTTAACAAAAATTTATTTTCTACTTCCTTTTATTTAAAAGTACTTTATAGACAAAACAAAACAAAACAAAACGTCATAATTTACATTTTTCAACAAAAAATTAAAATAAATTCTTGTAATAATAAAGTTAAAGATATTTAGGTAATTCTTTCTTTCTCCTTCTTTTTCCTCTCAAATTTCAGAAATTTGGTTTTTTATGTCTTTTTATTTTTTCCTTTAATTTAAAGTTTTAATCATTTTATCCTTATAAAAGATTTAATTTTATAATTCATCAAATATTTAACTTAAAAACTTGTAATTTTAAATAAAAATCCTTCATAATATTGCTTAACATCTCTAAAAATTTTAGAATTTCTGATCTTGTATTTTTCAAGTTATGGTCAAAAAATACAAAAAAACTCTCTCTCTCTGTAGCTAATAAAGAGAGAAATAAATTTTTTTCTTTTTCTTTTATATTTTTCCAAAAAATTTTTAAAATTCTAGAAATTAATAAAAATGTCTATTTTTATTTTAAATTGAAAGGAAATAAGTCAAAATTATAGAAGAAAAAAATTTTTTGTTAACAGAGTTAATTATAAATAAATTCTGTCTCTTTTCAACTTAATCCTCATTTCCTAGAAATATATTTTTATTTTCTCATTTTACTTTCCGGAATTTTTATTTTATTTTAAAGGGCAAAACCTCCTCTTAATTTTCTTCCTTTTTATTTTTTCTGTTTATTTTGTGTTTATTTTCTAATAATTAATTTTCTAAAAATTAATTTAATACTAGAGAAAATTTAAAAAATTTTTTTAAATTAAAACTAAATAAATAAAACAAAGAGGGATATAAATTAATTAAAAATTTAAAACTCGAAATTTCACGAAAAGACCTTCTGAATTTATCTTCCCAGTTTTCGAATTAATAAAATCCAGGGATTTAATTTGTATTTCCCGTTCCCGTCTTCCCGTTTCCCGCGTTTTCCGTCTTTTTTGGTCTTCCCGCCCTTCCCGTCTTTTCTTTTTTCCCAGCCTCCCGTTTTTTAAAATTATATTTTGCACATCTCTGATAAAATCCTTTTTTTCTTATTATGGTCTGTCACTCCTATCAATGGAAAACTTTCCCCATAATGACGAGAAATCTCCTCTAATCCCCTTCATTTTAAATCTAATATTTGAATTTTCTGAATATTTTAATTTTAATTAAAAATGAAAAAAAAAAGTTTTGACATTATAGCAACTTTTAAAAAATTTGAAAATTTTGGACATTTTTTCATAATAAATTAAAAAAAATTTTTCCCTTTTTTTAATTTTTACGATTTAATTTATTGGATATAATTACCAATTTTAAAAATTAAAGATGAGAAAAAACTCTTTTTTTTTTTTTAAATTAAAATAATTTTTTTAATAAAATTAAATAATCCGGCAGTTTAAATAATAATTTTAATTTGTATTTCGTAAAAAATAGATAATAATATTGGCTTCTCTAAAAACTGCTAATTTTATTTTAATTTTATGCGGGGGTGTGTTAATAATAAATTCAAAGTGAATTTATGACAACAAAAATATTTATTCATTTTAAAATTTCTATATAAATGTTCTTTAATTTTATAAAAAAATCCCGAAGGCCTGCAAAATTTTATTCTTAGTGAAAATAATAAAAATAAGTTTCTGGTTAATTTATATATTTTTTAAATTTAATTAAATTTAATTTTTCCCTAAATTTTTTTAATTATTCTTAAATAAATATTTAATCCTAAAAATTAAAAAAAATTATTTATTTTAGCCTTGCTAAAATAAATTTTTTTTTTCTAATTTTTAAAATTTTTTTTAGATTTTTTTAACATATAATAATTTTTTATGTTCTAATTTTTTTTATTTATTTTATAAAAAAATTATTTTATGTCATACCTTGCTAAAATAAATAATTTTTTATTTCTACTTAAATTTTCTAAAAAAATATTTTTTCTCCAAAAACCCCAATTTTTTAAATTTTTAATAACGTCAATTTCTGATTAAAATAACCAGAATTTTTTAATTTTACTTTTCCTTTTTTAAATAATTTTGAAAATCTTCTTCTCCTTCTATTAAGTGCAGTTAAAACATTTCCGTCATTAAAATTACTTTGGTTTCTTAAAAAAAAGACATTTCATCCCACAGATATTTTTTTTATTAAATTTTTTAATCTGGCAGATTTTTAAAGGATTAAAAATATTTTATATTTTTAAGAGATTAAAATTGCAAAGAGAAAATAAATTATTTATTATTTTAAATAAAATTGTTGACTTTAAAATTTTCAGAAACCTTGTAATTATAAAAAAAATTTTTTTAAACAAACAATTTAACATTTAAAAAGAACTGTGAATCATTTTTTATGAAAATTAATAAAAATATATTTATTAAAAATATTTTTTTTTAATTAACATTTTATTTTTCTTGTTTGTAATGTAGCGTGTCCCGGCAAAGTTTGCGTTCGGACGAGTAGCTATAAAATAGCCAAATTATAACCTAGAGAGATGAAATTTTGCACAGATTTCTCTTATTACGTTATCTAACGTCTCTTAAAATTTTAGAATTTCTGGTTTTGTACTTCCATTGTTATGGTTGGAAGAACAAATAAAATGGGCATTTTTTAAAGAAAATTCTAACATTTTCGACCAGAACTTTCTGATAACAGGCTCAAAAATTCTGAAATTTTGAGAGATATTAGATAATAATCTTGGGCACGTCCATGCAAAATTTCACTATTTTAGGACAATTATAAGCTATTTTATAAGCGTTCGCGCCCAGATATTACCGCGCCGAAACGTGTTCAATATTTCGTGCCATAAATGAAATTCGCGCAGAAATTTTCCTCTTTCTTTATTTTCTTTTAATCTACATTTAGTTGGTTCATTTTATTCAATATTTTACATTTTTTTAAAAATTACTTCTTTTTATTAGCAATTTTGTTTCTATTGTTTTCTTCTGCGTCATGCCAATAATTTACTAGACAATTTATTTTAAAAATTATTTAAAAATTTTTTTATAAATTTTTAAAATTAAATTCCAAGTATTTATTTTATTTTTGAATATTCCTATTTTAAAATTAATGGACTAATTTTTTATTTTACCGCTAAATTTAATTTTTAAAATAATTTGCATCGATATAACAACAAAATTTTTTACCAATTTTTTAATTATTTAAGATTTGAATTTTTTTTTCGAAAATTTTTATCAAAAAATTGTCAAATTAACAAGCGAATTTTATTAAAAATTAATTATTAAAAATTTTTTTATTTAATTATAGCACAAATAAAAAATTTTTTTTAAATGGCTGATAAGGACAGACAATGGCACTTTTTAAATTTTTTTTATAAAAATAAATCGTGTGAATTTAATTAATTTTAGAAAGATTATTTATTTTTATTTTTATTATTTTTTATTTATTTTTATTTTTAACATTTTATTTTAACACATTTCCACCTTCTTTTATTTTTTTTTTGAATTTATTTAAAGAGAAAATTACCCTAATAAATTAATGTATTTTAATGGGAAAATTTTTTTATTTAATTAAAATTAAAAGTCAATTTCCTAAAATAATTTTTTTAAATTTTTCCATAAATATTTTCCAAAAATAAATTCACACTCAGACTATTTAAAAATTAATTTTTTTTTTAAAAATTCAAAAATCAAATTCTATGAAATAAATTAAAATAACCCAGACTAATTTAAATAATTTTTATAAATATTAAATTAATTAAATTAAAAAATTGGTCAATTAATCAAAAATCATCTGTCTAATAATTTTTATTTAATTTTTATTTAATTTAGTTTTTGTCCGAATTTTTAATTTTTTTTTCTTTTTTTTTTTTCAAAAATTGCAAATTTTTTTATTGAACATTTTAATGGAATATAAAAGGAGTATAAATAAAGTTAAAAAGCCTTGAATAATTCTAGACGAAATTTTATTTGGCAACATTTTTTATTTTTTATTAATAATTTTTTTGTCTTTGCTCCCGTTATAGCCCCATCCCAAGGGAATTGCTTGGGAGACGAAAAATAATTTTTTAATTAATTTAAAAAATGTAAAAATATAGAAGAATTGGTCAGGAACGGAATAGAAACGCGGGGGCAAAGCTAAATGAATTTTATAGCCAGGGTGGTGTTATAACGAGAGTCTACTATTAAAAATGCCTTGATTTTCTTTTACTTAATAAAAGATTTTTACCTCACTCAATAAAAATTAAAAAAAATATTTTTTTAATTTCCAGTTCATTTTAATTAAAAAAATTCCAAAAAATGGTTGTAACACAAATTAAACAAACAACAAATATTCCTCCCACAACAACTCCTCTATTTTCTTCTTCTATAAATTCAACAGAAGAAGATAAAAATATTTTACCTCCAGAACATTTATTTAGTGATTATATTGAAATTGCTTATTTAGGCTTTGTTATATTAACTGGATTAACTTTAAATTTTTGTGTTTTGAAACGTTTACTTATTGAAAAGAAAATGACTGAAAGGGGTGGAAGGCCGAAGGTGATTAAATTATTTGGCCTAAAATATGCATTATCATCCAAATTTTTTAGGAAATTATTTGTTATTTTAAATTTATCAAAAAAAAAATCTCATATGGAAATCTAGAGAAATGAATAATAAAGGGTTGATTTCCGAGCTGATCCTTGAGATGACCCTGAGGGTTTTTGTTACAGATATAAGAATAAATGTCATTGAGGATATACAGTTGAAGCTTGTTATAGCCCCACTGGGATATACCCTCACTACGGTTATACCCCCATCCATCGGCCAGTCCCTAGGGGGGCTATAACGAGCTTCAACTTTAGGTGTTTATTGGTGGTAAAAATTCTTTTACATTTAACGGTTTTTAATGAAAATTTTGTTTGGGATTTTATTAAAAATATATCGAAAATTTCTGCTTTTTCCTTTTTATTTTGTTTTTGGTCAAAGTTAATTTTTTTTCTTCCAAAAAATCCTTAATTATAAACAAAGTTAAAAATATTTTCTCAAAAATATTTTTATTAAAAATAATTAAATTTAATAGAATGGATTTGTTCTACTCAAATTAAATTTAAATATCAGCGATTTATTAATTTTATTAATTCACGCACTTGGCAAACTTGGTTGGTTAATAACTTATGAATGGAAAGGTGGAGAGTGTTTATGTCGAATATTTAATTTTCTTTCAATGTTTACTCTTTATTTGTCTTCAAATATTGTTATTTGTATTGCTCTAGATAGATTAACCACTGTTTTGAATGCACAAAAATTAAATATGGGACAACAAAAGGTTTTCGAATTTTGAATTTTTAAAGTCCCAAAACTTAGGGAAAAATATTTTTTGAAATTTTCTAAAGCAGAGATAACTGAAAAATTTATTTTTCGATCTCCTCCCGGATTAATAATATGTATATTTTATTTTAAATACTTGATTTATTTATTTTTTTGGATAGTATTAATTATTAAATTAGTGATTTTTAATTTTGGGTAAAAAATGAATTTTATAATTGGATTAAATGGGTAATAATAAATATTAAGTAAATTTAATAGCTATAATTTCAGCTTTTGAATTTATTTTGGAAAAAAAATTTTTTTTATTAATTAAATTTATTAAAATCTAATTTAATTAATTAAATAAAAATTAAATTTAATTAAAATTCAAAAAAGCTTTTAATAATTTTAATAAATTAAATAATTAAAATTTTATTTAATTATTATTTTTTAGTTAAAGTTTTTAATAAAATTTTAAATTTTTTTTATTTTTTAAATTAAAAAATTAGTATATTTTTAATTAATTAAATATTAATTTAAAAATAAATTAATTAAAAAACAAAAATTAAATTTTTAAAATAAAAAAAATATTATGTTTAATTAAAAGTCAAAAAAGCTTATTTTATAAATTAAATAATTAAAATTTTATTTAATTTTTTTAGTTAAACTTGGTTAGATTAATGCTTATTTTTGCTTGGTTATTTTCTATTATATTCAGCCTTCCACAACTTTTTGTTTGGACAACTTACAATCCTTTTAGAAGTTCAAAGTCACAGGGATGGGTTCAATGCACTGATGTAGCTTTATTAAAAAATTGATTTAAAAAAATCTGAAAAAATTAATTTTCTCTTAGATTTGGAGTATTGAACGTTATGAACGTTATTTAGAAAAACAACAATTTACAAATAAAAATATTTTATTTAAAAATAGTACTAATTGGAGAGAATTTGTACTTAGCCCTTTAATTCAAAATGGCTATGAATTAACACATTTGGTGAATTTTAAAAAAAATTTTAATGAAAAATCTTTAAAATCTATATTTTTCTGAATTTTAAAAAATTAATTTTGTGATTTTCCAAGTCCCAGAAAAATTTTCGGATTTTTTAAAATTTTATTTAAGCCTTTAATTTAATTTTTATGTTTTTTCAGTTTCTGGTTTTTTATGGCCCTTTAATTGTTTTAATTATTTGTTATGCTTTAATATCAACAAGACTTATTCGTTTTGCTGCTAATAATCCGAGAAATATTGCAAAGGTGAAGAAATTAAAAAATATTAATAATTTTAACAAATAATAAAATTTTTAAAATTTTCAAAATTGATATATTTATTGGCTCAGAGATTTTTAAAAATAAATAAGGGCTATTGTTTTAAATAAACAATAAGAATTTTATTGTTAATTAAAATCTTTTGATCCTCAGATTGAAATTTTGATATTTTATTTTAAATATTTTAAATTAGATGACATTTTGTCCCATGAGCTTTAAACAATACGGTAACTTGAGAGATCTAGACTGAATTAAAAATTTATTTTAACGAAATCAGTTCCGGAAAAGATTTAATCTCCTAAAATTACAGAAAAATTAGGAATTTTTGTGATAGAATCCCTAAAAATCTTTTTATTGTCATTAACTCCTTACAAGCCAAAAATTAATTTCAAAGCTTATTGGAACACTAAAAATATTTTTTCCCTAAAGTTTATTTAATTTTCTAGACTTCCCAATCCATAAACCAACAAAATTGTTCTGTCCCTAACAACGAAATAAATAATCGAAAAAATGTTTGGAAGCGTCGTTGTAGTAAACGTGCTTCTGTTAGAAGCTTTCCTGCTGTCAGATTATATTGTCAAATAAATGGAGATTGTTGTCATCAACCTGTATTATCCCCTACTATCGAAAAATCATCTTTTGTTAATGAAAATGATTGTGAAATTGATATAAATAATACTAAAAGTACTGAAGGTAGTGAATTAAAAAAGCATTGTTTAGGGTCAATTTCTTGGACTATTAAGGTGTCAGGATCTTTTTACGGCTTTAAAAATATCCTGGGATTAAGGTTCACGGTTCTTGGGGAATCATTAGTTACTCGGAACCGATACTCTTGTAGGCTGCAATTTCTTTTCTGGATAGACAACGTGAGGGTACCTTTAATTTTAATAGCACCTTTCCTCGTAGATCAGTCCATTATTTTCGAAGACGAGGACTAAATCTATCCCAGGCCCTCTTTCCTCTTTATAGGTCTCAGATTTACTCATAAAATTCATAATTCTCTTGTTTATTGAGCAAATTATTGATAAAAAATTGATAAAAAATTAAATATATATTTAATAGATTCTCCACAAAATTCTTCTTCTCCAATCCCTCCTCCCAATCCAACTTCAATTTCTTCAAATAATAAAACTAATAATTATTCAAAACAAACAACAATTGATTTAAATGAGAATTATAATAAAAATAATTTTATTAGAAGATCTAGCCATTTATGTAATTGTAGAAGTTCTATTTCTACAAATTCTTCTTCTAATTTTACTCATTTAATTTCCAAACAACAAAATCAAGCTGAACATGAACAAGAAAATTTTTCTTCTGCAAAAAGAATTTTTGTTAGATTGAGAAATTCTTTTACTTTAAGAGTGGGGTTTTGAAATTTTATTCAAAATATTAAAAAAAATTTTTTTTCTCGATTGAAAAATGATTTTTAAACTTTTGCTAACGTTTGCGGGTAGGACCACTAGGGCGCGCACTTATAAAATACCTCGTAGACAAGAACCTAGATCTATGATTTTTTGTTAAGATACTACCTATAATCTAGCCTAACTTTTTTATAAATTTCAGAATTTCTGATTTTCTAATTTCTAAGTTAAGGTCAAAAAACTAACGAAATAACACGTTTTCCCAGAGTTTTTGACATTTTCGACCATGATTTCCTTAATATAGAATAAAAACTTATGAACTTTTTAGAGGAACTAGATATACTAATTTAAGACATTTATGCCAAATTTCATCAATTTAGCTCTTCATTTGAAATTTTTATAGGGCTTTGCCTTAGCTACCTCAAATCACGTGTTCAGTCTTATTTTTGTTTATTTTTTCAGTTTTCCAACGGCCATCGTTTACTTACTCCAAATAATATTCCTGTAAATTGTTCTGGTGAAAGTTGGGAAGATGCCAGAATTGGAGAAGAAGAAAGTGATGAAGTAGAAAAGGCAGAAAATGAAAAAAGAAATAAATCACCAAATATTTGTGAAGGTAAATTTTTAATAAAAAATAAAATAAATTTTCTTTAAAATTAAAAAAATATTTATTTTAACAAAGAAATTCCCTCTTTTCTAAAATTTAATTAAGTAACATCTCAAAAATCTAATAAAAATATTTTTTACATTTCTTTGCAAAAATGTCAAAAATAATTTTTATCATTTTTGGTTAATTTATTCTTATTTTCTGCTTTTTCTTTTTATTTATTTTTTATCAAAATATTTTTACTTTTTATTTTATTATTAGCTATCTTTCCATCAAAATTAATTTTTCAATATTTATTTTATTTTTTTATTTTTTAAAATTCCTCATTCTCGCTAATTTTTCATTTTTTACATAATGCCAAGAATTTCTTTTACGCACTTTTATTTTTTTCAAAAATTTTATTTTCTATTTATTTAATTCTTTTTAAAGTTTATTCTTTTAAAAATATTTTTTAAAATCTTCTTTTCTTCATTTCTCTTCTTTTTCTTTTTTTATAATATTCTTTTGACCTTTATTTAAATTTTTAAATATTTTTAATTTACGTCCTTGATTTTTTTTTAAATTTTTAAATTCTTCTATTTTCCTAATAAAAAATTCTTTTTAAAAATAGATAGGCTTTTATTTATCCTCTTTTTCTATTTTTAATATTTTTCTCTTCCTTTAATCTTTATTTTTAAATTCTTTTTAAATTATTAAAATATATAGGAAGTAAAATATTTATTTATTTAATCACGCTAAGAAACATTTAAAATAATCTTAAAATATTTTTTTTTTAATTTCCTACAAAAAATTTCTTTTTAAATCATTAAAATAAAGCTTATCCTTTCTTTAATTTTTAAATATTTTTTAATTTATTTTTCCACTGAAATTTCAATTTATTCTCTCAAGATTTAACGCTCAGACTTGCTTATGACCTATTTTCTCTAAGATAACTCGTCATTTAACTTCCCAAAAATTCTTTTACAATTTTCTATTAAAAGAGGATTTAAATAAACTAAAAATTCAAAAAAATTTTAAATCTCAAAAAATCATATCTTTTTCCAGAATTTACAGGTTATCGTCCTCTCTCCGCCTCTTTAGGCCATTACAACCCTCGTTACCGTCAAAAACGTTTTGGAAGCAACGGAGTAGGAGGGATATTGTCAGCACTTAAAAAACAACAAGACTCTCCCCCAAAACTTCGTTCTTCTTCAATTCGTTCTTCTTCACTTTCAACAATTGGAGGAGGGGGAGGAGGATGTAAAGGAACACCTTCTTCTTTACCTTTATGGAGAAGACATTTAAAAAGCAGAGCTTTTCGTGCAACACTTTTAGTTATTTTAGCCCATGTATTATTATGGTCTCCGTATAATGTTTATGCTTTAATGAAGCATTGTAATGAAAAGATTTATGAGCAATTGAGTGAACAAATTAATGTTTTGAAGGATTTACAGTTTTTGATTGTTTTGATTAATCCGTTTCTTTATGGTTTTGGAAGAAGAGTTCAAGGGAAAGAAGGAGGAGGAAAGGATACTAATAATCATACTTAATAATCATCTAAATACACGAAATTCTTAAATTTTTTGTTTAAATAATTGGTGCAAATAAAATAAAGAATATATTTAAAAAAGGACGAATACCGTATTTTCTCTGTTAATTACCCTCCCTCAAATAATTACCCCCTCAGAAAAGGTTGAAACAATAATTACCCCCGGGTTAATTACCCTATCTAGAAATAAACTCAAATAATTACCCCCTCCCTAATAGTTACTCTCCCCAGCGAGAGATTGAAACAATAATTACCCAGGGTAATTATTTGAGAAAATACGGTAAGTGCCAGAAGGGTTTTAGTTTTTCCAGTATACAAGGAAAGAAGCTGAAACCCAGCAACTGCACATTTTGGATGTTACCGTTACTGTAGTTGACTATATTTATTTATTTTAAATTTTCTATATGTTTATTAATTATTTTTATGAACTAAATTAATTATAAATAATACGAAAAAAATTATTTTAAAGTTTATTTATTCTAAGGAGATAATATTATCTTTAAGATCTCAGCCAGCCATTTAATCCATTCCCTCAACTATCCATCCCTAATTTAGAATATCAAAAAAAAATTTTTTTTTATCCACAATTAATTTTATATAAATAAAATAATCATTTTATATTAAAAAATAAATTAATACCAAAAATTATATTTTAAATACTCTTCTTTAAAATTAATAAAAAAAAAGATTAACGTATTTAATATTATTTTATGGTATTAAATTTCCTTTTTTTAATTTTTTTAAAAACCTGTAAATTAATTTCCGCCCTTTTTTCTTTATTTTTTTTCATTAAATCTAAAAAATTTTAAAACTTAATCCTTTTCATTTTAAGGAAATTACAAAACAAATTTTTTACTTCGCTCTTTATTAAAC